>MJUU01065851.1:29359-45817 GCA_002080025.1 Modiolus philippinarum
CCCCCCCCCCCCCCATTAATCAAAATTCTTCCTCTCATTTACTGTTGTGAAAACTTATTACAGCTGATATACCGTTGTTATTTATCACCCAAATACTAAGACATATAATTGTGTACTTTGGAAATGTCTGAATAATGGGGTAGACCTGGGGAAGCCTAAACTTTTCATCTCGTTTATTTAAAAAAAAAAATATTTTCAGTATTAAAACTATGCATGTTCATGTCGACTTTAAGCCATTTTCAACAATTTCTACCCAATTTATGTCTAGTGGTCATCACAGATACCCTGTTTTCTCATATTTTTTGGTCCTCTCAGGACTTGACTGTGGTGTATACAATTGGCTCAAATTAAATTTGCATTCGATTTGAAATTATTTCAAATGCAAATTTCTGTAGTTTAGACATGTGTGAAGGTTAGCATGAATAATGATAGTAAATTTAACTACTTTGAACTGAAATGCATGGGTGTTTTGAACAGTATAGGCTGAAATTTTTACTATTTTTTTATCACTATCAAACACTTCTTGTAAAAAATTCTGTAGTTTAATTTTCACCAAAAACAGAGAATAGAAAGAAAACTAGTACATGTACAGTAAGATGTATTAAAATCTTAGAAAACTCTGCTGTCCAATTTTTTTCTTAATTTAGAATAAACTGGGTAAAAACAACAAAATTGCTGAATCTATGCTATAAATTACCTCCCTTGGAAGAAATCCGACTTTTACATATTTTCATTATCTTTGGACAGCATTGCAAAAATATTCAGTAAAATGCACTTATTATAAATAACCTGTTGTTATGCATTTGTTTTCATGACAAAATGAATATTTATTTACTGTGTGGAATTTTTTTTTTACAATTTTAAAATTGTGATTGTACCTATTGTAATGATTCTACTTGTTTGTGTAAGAATTAAAAAGGTGAAATGCAGAGTTACTTCTGCCTACCCCAAGTCTACCCCCTTAAAAAGACAATCTGACATTCTAAGGAAATGTGTGGCTTCAATACAATTTACCAACATATATTAACTAATTGGAAGCTGAGAAAAATGTTACTTTCTTTCCCATAAAATCATCTCAGCTATATAAATAACCAGTGACAATGCAAATTTACATGGTAACTTTTTACTACAGTCAATCTAACATCATTAAAGTGCGAGATCAAGAAATCTTGGACACCCAGCGGTAAGATTTCAATATTTCTCTGACTTGCTTACCCAGGGTGTCTGAGATCTCTAAATCTTGCATTTTCAACAGTGTTTGATTGTTTTTCTCACAGTTATAAACAAAGGACATGGCTGTCAAACAACATTACTTAAACTTTTAGAAGATTGGAAACTTGCTTTGGAACGTAACAAATATTTGGCCGCAATACTTATGGACTTACCTAAAGCATTTGACTGCCTTCCCCATGAAATTTTGATCTGTAAACTATCCGCATACGGTCTATCCGAGGAATCTTGTAATTTATTATTATCATACTTAAGTGGTAGGAAACAGCAAATAAAAATAGGTGGTATTGTTAGCCAATGGACAGATATCCATCCAGGGGTTCCCCAAGGATCTATATTGGGCCTCTACTATTTAATATATTCATCAAAGATGTTTTTTATTTTATTGATAAAGGGAATCTGTACAATTACGCAGATGATAATACTTTGTCATATTGTTCTCCTAATTACAATGATCTTATCAATGTTTCAGAAGCAGAGAGTAAAATTTTAATTGAGTGGTTTCATATAAATTGTATGCAAGCTAACCCAGAAAAGTTTCAGGCAATTGCCATAAGAAAAAAGTCAGCACAAAAAATTCCATCTTTTAAAATTGATGATAATACTATAACATATGAAGAGACGGTAAAGCTTTTAGGTGTAGATATTGATTTTATGTTGAATTTTGATTGTCATATTAAATCTATTTGTAAAAAGGCTATACAGCAAGTTAATATTCTAAAAAGAATTGGTAAAAACTTGTGTAAACTGAGTAGACTCACTATTTTTCATACTTTTATACTGTCAAATTTTAACTTCTGTCCGCTTTCTTGGCATTTTTGTTCAGTGGCCAATACAAAGAAAATAGAAAAAATACAAGAAAGAGCATTACGTTTTGTATATTCAGACTATTATTCAACGTATGAAGATCCATTAATCAAGGCAAAATTGCCTACACTACATATTAGAAGAATAAGGACAATGGCCCTGGAAACTTTTAAAATTTTATATGATTTAGCTCCACCTGTTTTATCTGACTTAATACATAGACAAAATCATAAATATAATTTTAGGTACAGTAACCTTCTACAGATACCCCATGTCGAAACATCAAGGTATGGAAAACAATCCTTTAGGTACTCTGCTCCAGTTCTTTGGAACTCTTTGCCTGAAGAACTCAGGCAATGCACAAATTTTAATCAGTTTAAAGGGATGATTTCGAGCTGGGGTGGCAAATTATGTTCATGTGTTGTATGCAGAAATTAGATTTTAAATTATGGTTGTTTTTGTAAATTCTTGAATGGAGCATAGTGCCTAAAACCATATTGTTACCTGCTATTTTGCTTTTTATTGTTAATTTGCTTACTTATGTAATGCTGCTTTATTTAATGCTTGCATATATATTATTTTCTTGCTATGTTATATATGTGTGCTATTTTCTGCTTTTTGTGCTTGTAATATGTATGCTTTTGTTGATCATACTTATGTGCTTTTATTTATAACTGTCTTTTATGTTCTCTCTGATTACTTCTCTTGCTCTTATGTATGTCATGTTTGTGTTATGTCAATATCTGCATTATGTGTTTCTAAAAATTTGCTTTGCATTCACTGTATATTGTTCACTTATGTTGGTTCAAAAGCTCTCAAGAGCTTATGTTGTATTGTTACTTGACTTGCCGACTTTAAACACTGTTAAATAAAACTTATTATTATTAAGTATAAGTTTCAGTACAACCAGACTCTAGTTGGCGTCGGCAATGTCTAAGCAACCTATTACAACATCGATATGTCATTTTGAATTTTCTTCCGTGAAATGCATATCTCACCCGTGGTTTCAGACAAGGATATCTCAAACAGCTAAAAATAGTAACTGGCTTGTCTCAAGTGTGAGAAAAAATTGCTCTCTGAAAATTTCAAATTTGATACTCCCATTGGAGTAAACTGTACAATTGAATAGTTGGCAACAAGGACTTGCTTCCGTTGTAGAAAAAATGTTTACTTTCAAATATGAATCTCGAGAAAAAAACATGAGATTCATATTAGATAGTAAACTTTTTTTCTACACCAGGAGCAAGTCCCTGTGGTTGGTACTTATAATGAAAAGTCACTTAAGCTTTTACAGGGTATCGTTTCGAAGTAAATGTCATCAGATTGTCCCCCCCTAATCTATCCAATTCTTCCTCTCATTTCCAGTTGTGAAAACTTATTGCTGCTAATATGCCGCTGTTGTTTATGTAGCACTTTACAAAGGCTTAAATAAACTTCCCTTCAATAGACAAAATGGCAACTATAAACATAATAAATGGCTCAAGAATTTGAAATGTTAAAGTACGGGAAATGCATGGCTTCAATAAACCTTTTTTGGAAGCTGTGATAAATGTAACATTCGATTCTCTCCTATAAAATCATCCAATATGATAAAAATAGTGATATATTTCCTGTCATCACCAGCAGCAATGCAAATATACATTGAAATTTTTTTCCTGTGACTTTTTATCCGTGACTTTTTTCCTGTAACTTTTTTCATACACTCTTTTATGAGATACATAGATGGTGAATATTCCCGGAAAATTTTAATGTCAGGATGTTATGTTACACAAATTTTTTCAGACTGACCCCAATTCAATTGTAGTTCATTCATAAACAGAAAATGTAAATTTGGTCTATTGCACACTTGTAATGAGCACCAAGAACGAATCATCTGTTGTTTACAAAGCTTCTTTTATCATCGATCCATGTTTATCTTTTAGTAATCTGACTTTTTATTTTTATTTATTTATTTTTCATATAGGCTTATATTCGCCATGACATCACAACATCGATATTTTTACCTGTGAACCCTTTTGGTTGGCAAGAAATTGTAATTATTAAGGGGGTAGACCTGGGTAGGCCTTAAATTTTCCAATCGTTTAATTTTTTTGATATTTACAGTATTTAATCTAAAGATGTCCGTATAAACTTTGAGCAATTTTCAACAATTTTTACCGTTCCGTTTTGTGTCTAGTGGTCATCAAAGATGGTATTTCCTCATATTATTTGGTCCGTTCAGGACTTGCTTCTCGTGTATAAAACAGGCTCTAATTGAAATTGTATTTGATATAAAATTATCCCAAATGCAAAATTTAATAGTTTTAACAAGTGTGATAAGTTTCAATAGTTTGAACTGAAACGCATGGGTGATATGGGCCATATATGCTGAAAAGTTTACCAAATTTTTATCAGTATTAAACACTTCTTATAAACAATTGAGTCGTTTAATTTTCACCAAAGACTTAGAATAGAGAGGAAATAAGTTTATGTTAATTAAATATACTAAAATTTTAGAAAAATCTACCGTTGCATTTTTTCGAAATCTATAATAAAGTAGACAAAAAATCAATACAATTCCTGAAAATGTGCTTAAACAATTTAAAAGAATTTTTGATCTTTTGTAATTTTTTTATTACCATCTGTAAAATGTGTATTAACTTCAAGATTTCATATTTTTTCTGCCGATTTACTTTTTTAAAATTTCCTGTAGAAAATTTTTTATGTGGTTTTAAAAAATGACAAAATTGCGAAATTTGTATATTTTACAAATACACTAATTTTATAGATTTTGAAAATAAATATATTTAAAATATTAAGACCCTGTAAAAGTGTAAACATTCCAGAATTTCAATCAGAAGGAATTATGAAAATATCTCAATTAACAATTTCGTACGAGTGAATTGAAAATGACATTTTTATGACCAGAATCAATTATCACGATTTCTTGCCAACTTTGCGTCTGTGACGTCACGGCGAACCTTCCTATATCTACTACAACGCAGGTAGGCTGTCCCATCACAAAATATTTTCAAGGAATGTACTTTTAGGATATTGTTGTCACTTCTATACATAAACGTGTGCCATAAGTCAGGGCGATCTCGAAGCATGTGAAAATTGGCGATAACTGGTACTCGACCAGTATTGCTTTGTAAACGACAGGTAATTCGGTCTAATGAGCACCTACTTTGATGTACTTTTGCGCAAAGTACTCAAATCAATTTTTGATTGCCCATCTTCTTCTTTATTGTTGCACTTATTTTGCAATTCCTCTGCTTGTGAATTCATTATTTTTTTTATCAGTGATGGTATTCCACGTAAAAATTAAAGTTGATACTGTCTATTCGTCCACAAAAATGAAAGTAGACAGGAAAGGGCAATGCAATTGTATTTTTTAACTAAATCGGAACGACTATGTACAAATACCGGGTTATCCGTCAGAAAATTCAGTTTGTAATTAAATTGTGATAATAAAGAAACAAATGGCCTAGCAAATTTGGGAAAATTATATTCGTTTGACACTATTAAAATTCAATTCTCACTGGACAAAAATACTACTAGGTGCTCGCATTCACTATGGTGAATTTACCGGCCTGATATAAATATAAATATAAATTGAGAAATTGTCCAAAATTTGCTAGGCCATTTGTTTCTTTATTATCACAATTTATTTTCTGAATCCGGGTCCGTTCGCCCTGATTCACGTTCGCCCTATTGCCTGTTCGCCCTAATCCCCTTTCGCCCTGGGTCCGTTCGCCCTAATACCTATTTGCCCTATATATTCGAAATAATCGTGTTTTAACACATATTTTGAGAATAAACATGTATTTCAAGCAGAAATAGTGATTACTTGTAAAATTTATCAAAAATCAAGAAGAGTATTGGAAGTAAGACAACCTGATAATATGGTGGACGAACAGCAGAAATCAAGTACAAAAACGGAGACGTTACATACAAATTATCCAGAACCCGGAAAAACATTATCCAATGTTACTTGAAATGGAAATGTGTTGGCATTTTCCTCAATCGGCCTGAACATTATACCGATAACACTGCTTACCGNGGGTGATTAAATTATAATTACATGCACCAATTTGCAAGGGAACTACACAAGAAAAACACGTATAAGACAAAAGACAAACGTAGACAACGATAGGAACTCGAGACAGCCGGACTTGGTACCGGCACTAGCATTGACGGAGTGTGCCAATGCGGGAGAGCCGAGCCAAGAGGGACGGGGCTTTAAGTTCCTCCGATGGTGTACATATCGCAAGGGAGATAAATTGCACTGGATGAACGATCGGACTGGGTGTAGGAATTCCATCTTCGAACTCAGTTGTATCCCATACCCTCAAGTGAACTAGTTGTAGTTGGTAAAAGGATAACCCCTCGGCCTGCTACTAAATAACAGAGAGTGGCAGCTAAAACATATAGTTACAAATAAGTTCATAATCATTGCGAAGTACCACGATTCATGCAGATTGAAGTTTAATAATACAAAACTGCAAAGAGCAAAACAAAGACATCATCCACAAGTTGAAAATATTTCTGATAACCCATCACCAAAATTTATCAGGCACAAGTCAACTACGTCTTGAAGAATGTTTCATATGCGAGAAACCAACACCTCGTTCAGAACTTCATGAAACTATGACAAAGAAGATTAATGATAGACTTCAATAGTGCTCAAATAATTTGCAAGACAATAAACTCTTGGCAAAACTAAGTGCCGGAGACGTAGTACTAGTTGCACAAGAACTCAAATACCATGGAACGTGTTTGAAAGCTTTGTACAACTAAGAGAGGGCACATCTGAGGAAGTTACAATCTGAAGATGATAATGAAAGAGAGGGCGAAATAAATCAGATCATATTTGCTGAGTTAGTTACTCATATAGCGGAAACACGGGCGGAGTGGTATTCAAATTAGCTGATTTATGCAATTTGTATGAGAAAAGACTGAAGGAGAGGTTCTACTGGTGTTTGAAAAAGATGTAGGCCTAGCACTGATATCTGCGTGTAATTATACAGATGCCATGCATCTTGCTAAAGCAAGAGAAATTGTTCGTAAAGAAATACTATCAGCGCCAAAGAAATTAAACGGCCGTTTTGATAAAAATTGTATGGATGAATCAGTCCCACGTTGCTTACTTGTATCAATGATTCAGCATGGACCTGATATTAAGTCACAAATAGAAAATGGTTTAGTCAAGTCAGGTTTTGCTCTAGCACAACTGCTATATTTCAATTGTCATAGAAAAAGAACAAAGGCAACCAGTGAACACTCAAGACATTCAACTGATCGCGTACCTCCCTTTTCTGTATATGTTGGTCTCCTCTTGTACGCTAAAACAAGAAAGAGACAATTGATTGATACCCTCTTCCAACACGGCATTTCCATATCATACGACCGGGTGCTAGAAATATCTACACAGCTAAGGGAGTCCGCTATTAATCAGTTTGAAGCAGATGGCCTTGTATGTCCGTCAATTTTACAAAAAGGGTTATTTACAACATCAGCGGTAGATAACATTGATCACAATCCTTCCGCGACAACTGCAACAACTTCTTTTCACGGAACAGGATTATCAGTGTTTCAGCATCTAGATGCTTTGCAACTTACGTGTTCACGTTCGGTGGAATTCAATTCAATGCCCGAAAGCCAAAATCAAAATCTATCAATTTTTTTACCTGAAACATATACGAACATTAAACCAGTATATCTTAAACCCAAACCAAATCCTCCGCTTGTCACAGCACCAGCTACCATATCTGATCATGATTACTTCGTTCAAAACCTTCGTCTTGAGTATGAATGGCTTCAGTGCGTTAGCTCAGTAGAAGACGTCGAGGAAATCAAGCCGGTTTCATGGTCTGCATATCATTCGTCAAAAATAATGGATTCAATGTAAATATTAGCTTTTCCTCGTTGCTACCACTTTGGCCAGAAGAAGCTCATTCAGTGGCCACAATCAAACATGCGATGGATAAAATTGAAGGAAATAACATCGTTTCTAAATCCAATAAGACGCCCGTCATGGCTTGTGACCAACCTTTCTTTGTTTTAGCCAAGCAGATACAGTGGCAATGGCCAGAAACATACGGAGAAGAACAGTTTATTGTAATGTTTGGGGGCTTACACATTGAAATGGCAGCATTTAAACTGCTTGGTGACCTATTGAAAAGAAGTGGATTGACAACCGCCTTATATTTCATCACCTGGCACAGCAGAATCATTCCTGACGGCTTCAAACCTTGCTAAAACCAGACAGACCCATCAGGTTACCGCCTGTTCTTTGCTTTGATTGATAAAAAAACATATGCAATTGCCACTGGTGAAGCAAATCTAGACGACAATGAGCTAGGTGATATTTTTTCTTGGTGCTCTTCTTAGGAGAAAAACATTCCCCAGTTCAAATTTTGGTCAACAATTCTCAATCTGGAATTACTGGTGCTATCGTTTGTAAGGTCATACAGAGAATCTAATTTCAGGTTATACAAGGAGTCACTGTCATGTCTGATTCCATACTTTTTTGCCCTTGACCACATCAATTATGCCCGATGGCTACCGATTCATCTCCATGATATGCTTGCATTGCAGTCAAAACATCCTGACGTATACGAGGAATTCGAGAACGGGAAATTCACTTTTAGAAAAACAGATCAAAGGTTTTCTAATATAGCTCTGGATCAAGCTCACCAGCAAAACAACGCCATCGTGAATGGTGATGGAAGGGCTAAAGGCTTGACAGAAGATCTAGGGGCCTTACGGAGGTGGATGGTAGCAGGACCAGAAATTATCAAACTGATTAACGAATTCAACACAGTTTGTGGAAACGTACAGGAGAGGAAACCGAAACATCACGAGGAAACCCATGCTACTCAGAAAGATTTTCATGTAAGAGTGAACCGACTTCAAGATACAATATCAGAAATGGGAAATCCCTTTGAAGAACAGTCAACAGATTTGTATAGTTTACATACCAAAGACATCGTTGAAGCTGAATTAGCATATGACATACTGAACATAGCTGAAACAGGAGGTGAACAACACAGAGACTTCCTATTGAAGTTGCATGATGGTGAGGATCATGCAGCATTCTATGAACCACTCAAAAAGAATAAATTTTGCCTTTTCAGCCAAAAACAAAAAACAGTCTCTAGCAAGACAAAGTCTAAAAGATGATTGTAACCTTTTTTCCATGCTTTTTATTTCTTGTCAGAGTAGACAATGCGATCTCCAAGAATTCTTTGAACATGAAAATCAGAAATTTCCACCTTCATTGTCGCAGAATGGTATGCTAAATACCGGAGCGAAATCTCAACTGATGCAAGAACGGCTCCTAATGTTCACTCAGTGGTTATTGATGGTGTGTCGTTAGTAAATTCGAAACAACCGGGCTCAAGTCGTACATTTGATGATTATGCAAATGATATGATTCTACCTCACATCAGGTCCCTTGCGCAGAATCATTCAAGAGTAGATATTGTCTTCGATGTTAACTACGACAGTTTAAAAGGCGAAACAAGAAAAGGGCGTGGGAAAGGTTCAAGAAGAAAAGTTGTTGGAAATACAAGACCACCTAAGTCATGGAATACATTTCTTAGATGTGACGAAAACAAAACAGAACTGTTTTGCTTTTGGCAGACAAAATTTCGTCCATCGACACAAACACAATTATCGTTGTAACCAAAGAAGGTGTTGTTACCAACAAAGATTTAGATGTTGATTTCATAACACCTTGTAGTCACGAGGAAGCCGATACTCGGATATTCCTGCATACCAAGCATGCAGCGATGAATGGTTGCAAGACCGTTAATATCGTGTCTTCTGATACAGATGTTGTAATATGTATGTCTGTGTTCGATGAATTAGGGTTAGATCAGTTATGGATTACCTTCGGCAAGGGGAAAGATTTGAGATGGTTACCAATTCATACCATGGTAGGATACCTAGGCCCAAGATCAAAGGCATTACCTTTCTTCCATGCGTTCACGGGTTGTGATACTGTGTCTGCGTTTGTAGGAAAAGGTAAAAAGACGGCATGGTAGGCCTGGAATGTGTATGACAACGCAACAGAATCGTTCCGAAATTTAAGCAAACCTTGTGACAACTTGACAGAGCATGACATTGATGTTATTGAGGAATTCGTTGTCATCATGTACGATCGATCAAGCAGTTCAAGGAAAGTTAACGAGACGCGTCTTGATCTTTTTGCCCGCAAACAGCGCCCCTATAACAATATTCCATCATCAAGAGCCGCCATTGTTGAACACATCAGAAGGTCTATCCTGCAAGCCGGACACACTTGGGCCAGTCTCTTTGCAAAACACAGAATTTACCGTCACCTTCAAGCTGGGGATGGACAGAAAATGACGGAGTATGGATCCCACATCGGACGTCATTGGCACCTATAGTAGCATCATGTCAGGAACTGCTCAAGTGTTGATGTAGAGTCAGTTGTTCAGGCAATTGTAAATGCTTTAAATCGGGATTGTCTTGTACTGCTCTTTGTAGTTTTAACTGTGCTGAAGATAAAATATATTGAGTCTTAGTGCCATGCTGTATAGTTTGACAAAAAACTATATTTTTATTTCCCCGCGCATGTGCGATGACCTTTAGCGTTTAAATGGTACAAAATTACCCTCTGTGGCTAATATGAGTCATGCCGAGGTAGATATCTGCCAAATAAATATTTTTTTAATAGAAATCTATCAGACAATAAGGCAAATACAAGGTGAAAACAGACAAAATGACACCATTTTGAAAATCATGGCGGCCATCTTGAAAATGGTGGAAACTTGGGTGGCCAACGATATTTTCTGTTCAGGTACTTGATAACGAACAACCATGCAAAATTAGGTAGTTTGCTCCAGTTGTGAAATATTTTACCAGCTATCTGCTCCACTAAAAAGAAACACTATAAAGACGTTGCTCCATTTCTCTATCATGTATTTGTAGAGATATGCCCTATAATACCAATAGTCCAGGAGGTAGAATTTTGCCTAATAATGATTATTTTTCCCGGCCTCTGACTGGAGTAAAACATGTGACAGAGAGTATAATCGGCCTTCGGTTCCAACTGCTATTGCAACGTCCAATTTCATTGGCCAACGTCACGAACAACAACGAAATTCTCGATAAACGCTTCTTGCCCGTTTAAATATGCTTCAAGGTAAATAGTGCAGTATATCGTGACGTCAAATTCAGTGAAAACATTATTTTAATTTCAAAGGATTGGAATTATAAGAAATAAGAGTTATTTTGGAGGAGTTTATTGATGTGTAAACGCGGCCTTTCACTAATAAACTTTACATACTCAGTTTGTAAGTGAGGCGCCCGAGTTCAGTTACGCATCAATTAACTCCTCCAAAATGAATTTTATTCCTATAATGTATTTCAGCTTTCATGGATTATTTCTGGGATATTTAAATTGTTATATATTCCCAAAGAATCATTTCGATACATCACTTGGTACGTATAAAAGTCACAAACCATTCAACATTACTTGTTACATCACTCTTTTGGTACGTATAAAAGTCACAAACCATTCAACATTACTACTAGTTTGCAAATTGTTACTCAGTTTATGAAAACTATGAAAACTGATCTCTAATTCCATCATTTCTTGTGCACGAGCTGGCGATAAAATCATCTATAGACGATACACTTGTGAACATAAATAGTGACACAGTATTTTTCTAGAGAGGTGGCGAGGGGGTTAAATGCATGTTAATGTGATATTTGGTAAAACAGTTTCTCTGTTATCTTTTATTGTAATGTCAAATTCCCTATTATTTGTTATTTGAAAAACCAGTTTGCTGTTACCAAGAAAACTCCAATTCCCTGTTATCTGTTATTGGAAAATTCATTTTGCTGTTATGCTGTTATTGGAACTCCCTTGCCCCCTCCTCCTACTTCTGCCAATTTAAAAACAAGTGTGGACCCAAATTGATGTCTCACCCGTCCCTACTTGGTCACAAAATTGATGTGAAAACTCAAACTGCCTAAATCAGAAAATCACATGTTCGCTAGACTTTGAAATTAGATTAACTGACAAAGCAATATAGCAGACTGTCATGTATTACCCAAAACCAAAATGCCAAATATCAGTGACCTACCACTGATAAATACTGAGAAACCAAACATGTTCACTAGACTGTGAAATGAGGTCAAGGGATAAAACAAAATCGCAGGCCGTCATCTTCCATCTTAGACAAACCCACATACCAAATATTATTGACCTTACATTAATAAATACCAGGTAACTTAACAAGATCACTGGCCCATAAAATTGAGGTCACAGACAAAAGCCATATAGCAGACTGCCATGTACTACCCAAGACCAACATATATACAAAATATCATTGACCTACCACTTATAGTTACTGAGAAAATTACCTAATCATATAAACTTAACATGCCCACTAGACCTTGAAATTGAGGTCAAGGACAAAAACCATATGATAGACTGTCATATAATACCTAAGACCAACCTACATACCATAAATCATTGACCTACCACTTATAGTTACTGAGAAAATGACCTAATTATATAAATTTAACATGCTCACTAGACCTTGAAATTGAGGTCAAGGACAAAGGCCATATGACAGACTGTCATGTACTTCCTAAGACCAACCTACATACCATATAGCATTAACCTACCATTTATAGTTACTGAGAAACTAAACTAAGCAAAAAAACTTAACATGTTCATTGGACCGTGAAATTGAATTCACAGACAAAAGCTATATGACAGACTGTTGTGTACTACACAAGATCAATCTATATACCAAATATCATTGACCTACCACTTGTATGTACTGAGAAAATGACCTAATCACAAAAACTTAACATGCTCACCAGACCGTGAAATTGAGGTCAAGGACAAAAGCCATATGACAGACTGTCATGTACTACCTAAGACCAACCTACATACCATATATAATAAACCTACCACTTATAGTTACTGAGAAACTAAACTAAGCACAAAAACTTAACATATTCACTGGACCGTGAAATTGAGGTCACAGACAAAAGCCATATAGCAGGCTGTCATGTACTACTCAAGACCAACCTATATACCAAATATCATTGACCTACCGCTTATGGTTACTGAGAAAGTTACCTAATCACAAAAACTTAACTTGAAAGTTTACGCCGCCGCCGCGGGCGAGACAAAAATAATACAATAGAAGATTAAGTACCTGACTTCATATAGCCACAAATGAGAATATCACTTGGTCGTGATGGGAAATTCTTTATCAATTCAAGCCCCTTCTCTGGGTCATCTGCGTAGTGTGGAAACGGTGGTAAGATCATTCCTTTGTAGACTATCTCCCTGTAAAAAATCCAAACAGAATATACAGACAACAAGATCGCAAATGTCGTCTGGGCAGCAATTCGTGCATATTTAAGTCTATTAGTTGTATTCATGATAAATTAACAAGCATTCTGATGGTATTGCATAGCAATACACAGAGCCAAATCGGTTTAATATATTGCTAATCCCAGTAATAAGTTTGCAATGTTACTATATGACCTCCTTACCATGAAAGCTTTTTATGGCACAATATTTTTAGCCATTTTGACCTTGACTTTGCACCGAAGGCAATTATTGAAACCTTATACTTGCTTCTTGAAGGTCATGAAGGTGGACATTCAGTGATAACATGCTGATAAATGGTATGTGACGTTCCTAGATGATTCTGTCGGTACCATAGCCCCGTGGTTGTTTACATCTTGTGATTGTCTTCTGTTAGTCGTTTTGTCAGGCAACGGATGACAGCGATTGTAATAACACTTTGCAATTTAATATTATGTTTGTTATTCCACGGCCATGAGTATAAAAGGCGTGGGTGAGGCGTTGCCCGACATCTAGCAATGAAATCAATGCTAGTACCGTCTTGAACTTATCATGAGGTAATTCTTGTATTCCATATAGTGCAATTCTTGGCAATTCTGGAATTAAATGCCTCTGGGCAATTTTACATCTTCAGAAATTTACAATTCTGGTTGTACCAGAATTTTTCATTATGCAATTCTGGATTTAACAGAATTGTTTAATTTACCATTCTTGTTTTCCAGAATTGTAAACAATTGCAATTCTGGTGCTAGGATAGTCTTGAGCTTACTGTGCAATTCCAGAATTAAATGCCTCTGGGCAATTCTACAAATTCAGAAATTTACAATTCTGGTTGTACCAGAATTGTTCATTATACAATGCTACAATTCTGGATTTACCAGAATTGTTCAATTTACAATTGTTTTCCAGAATTGTAAACAACTACAATTCTGGTAAAACTAGAATTGTATAATCTGCAATTCTGAATTGCCTTCCGAATACATCGGCAAACGAATACCGAAGCAAGAACGAGGAAAGAGAAAATTCTAAAATCATAAATCAAAATCGCGGCAATTCATAGCAACACGATTTGAGACAGTACGAAAAGCAAAATAAAATATACAAAAATGAACAAGAACACCACAAAACTAAAGCACTAGCAGTGTGAACCCCAATAAAAAACTGAAGTATCATCTGGTACTTCTGAAGGGTAAGCATGATCTGTTCCACGCATGGCAACAGTCACACAGCCAGCTAGAATGAAGTATATAACGATCTGTTTGGTTACTGATTGGTGAATGTCATTTTTCTAACCCGTAGACAATACCAATTAAAACTTCTCTTACCCTAAATCAGTACCATGGTAAAAGTTTGAAAAGCTCCTTTGAATTTATTGATCATTTGGACAATAGCAAGGACAAATCGGTACCACAAACATCATCAACGAAGACAAAACTAAAAGATGAAAGTGTAATATACAAGACAACACAAAAAACTAAAGCACTGACAGTGTGAACTCCCACTGAAANGGGGGGGTATCATCAAGTGTTGCGGAAGGGTAAGGGTAATCTGCACCACGCGTGGCACCCGTCACACTGCCAGTGAAAAGCCTGGCTTTGTCACAGTCAGTGTTAGTCAGTCCGGTAACAAACTCTGGATCTACCCAAAGATATCTGTCCTCATATGTGAAACAGAGACATTGTAATGGTCTGTCAACTCGTGGTGACGACCGTAAAACTTCTGTAGTGACAATTGCAACAGTGATTGAACATACCCTTGATGTATAAGTTTTTGAGACAGTAATTTCGCTTTGTTGACAAAATCGCTGCAGAAACTACAGGCACGACAAAGCGAATGAGTTGTAAAATGTCGAAATGAACAATTTTAGATTAAACTTCTGCCCCCGAATTGTTCAAAAATTCAAACAATTCTGGATTAATAGAATTGTTGAGTTCAACAATTTGGGAAAAACCAAAATTGTAAAAACACAATTCTTGCAATTCCAGAATTGTTTCAATGATTCTGGTACACATATTTGTACATATCTGGTAGTACCAGAATTGTGTTCATTTTGTTCAAATATCCTGTTGACATATTGACCTTGACAGAGGGCAATTATAAAAAAAACTTGAAACCTGCTTTTAGAAGTTATTCTTTTTGTAGTAGGGAGTTCATATTTGACATGTGGCTTACTTTTGTCACATTTGAGAATTTTAAAACATTACAATTACAAAAATGTGATGACGTGCAAATTTATTCTGCATTAAGATCACTCTAATCCCCTGTAATCTATGTTTTCCTCTGACAACTCTGTCTTTTGTTATTATTAGCATCTTCATCAAGCAATAAACAAATGGCTTTTAATTCAGCATGACAGAATTATATAATCTAACGGTAAACGAAAAAAAAATTACCGAAAAATCACCGCACAGTCCTGAAAGATTTTTTTTTTTTTAGAAAAACAATAACAAGAAGAAAGCTGTCAATTTGACAGCAAACCGGGTTTTCTTTTACATGGGCAGTATATCTTACATATGGGTTGACCCTGAATATTTGAAATGTACTTATAATTTTCATTAATTTTGAATGTTAAACCTTCCACCAAAGTAGCCTATTTCTGAAAGTTCAGGAACTTGGATTTTAATCAAAAAGGAAAATAAAAGTACTGTGCACACCTCTGATACAGGTACAAATGATCTGCATTATAAAAACTTCCTGTCCATTAAACTGTAGGAGATTTGCTCCGGAAAAATGATGTACCCATAGATTTGCTCCGGACAAAGACGGTACCCTACTGTTAAAAATTTGACGTAAAAATGACTAAGTTAAACAACTGTTATTTTTTTACATAAATTATCAAAAATCAAAATCAAAGTACCATGCACACCTTTGATATGTGTACAATTGATCTGCAAAATAAAAACTTTCTATCTCAAATACTGTAGGAGATTTGCTCTGGACAAATGATGAACCCATTTGGCAGCCGCCCGCCTGCCCGCCATTTTCATCATTTTAATAATCGGATTTTTCCGATGGAAAACCCGGATAAAAACTTGAAAAATGTGAGCAAAGCTCACTAATATCATACCCCCCCC
>MJUU01065851.1:52225-69132 GCA_002080025.1 Modiolus philippinarum
GGTCCTCGGACTAACCGAACACATTTTTTAAACTACATACCCTGGTGATGATCCAGGCCACGTTTGGTTTCATTTGGCCCAGTAGTTTCAGAGGAGAAGATTTTTGAAGAAAAGTTTACGACGGACGGACGACGGACGCCAAGTGATGGCAAAAGCTCACCCTGGCTTTAGCCAGGTGAGCTAAAAAGGTGAAAACAAAGTTATCTCTGCCTACCCAAAAAACAATCTGACATTAAGGATCTGACAATCTAAGGAAATGTGTGGCTTCAATACAATTTACCAACACATATTAACTATTTGGAAGCTGAGAAAAATGTTACTTTCTTTCCCATAAAATCATCTCAGCTATATAAATAACCATGCAAATTTACATGCATTGGTAACTTTTTACTACAGTCTATCTAACATCGTTAAAGTGCGAGATAGAGAAATCTTGGACACCCAGCGGTAAGATTTCAATATTTCTCTGATGTGCTTACCCAGGGTGTCTGAGATTTCTAAATCTTGCATTTTCAACAGTGTTTGATTGTTTTTCTCACAGTTATAAACAAAGTATAAGTTTCAGTACAACCAGACTCTAGCTGGCGTCAACATTTTCTTCCGTGAAATTCATATCTCACCCGTGGTTTCAGACAAGGATATCTCAAACGGCTAAAAATAGTAACTGGCTTGTCTCAAGTGTGAGAAAAAACTGCTCTCTGAAAATTTCATATTTGATACTCCCATGGGAGAAAACTATAATTGAATAGTTGGCAACAAGGACTTGCTTCCGGTGTAGAAATAATGTTTACTTTCAAATATGAATCTCGAGAAAAAAACATGAGATTCATATTAGATAGTAAACTTTTTTTCTACACCGGGAGCAAGTCCCTGTGGTTGGCACTTATAATGAAAAGTCACTTAAGCATTTACAGGGTATCGTTTCAAGATTGTCCCCCCTCCTCTAATCTATCCAATTCTTCCACTCATTTCCAGTTGTGAAAACTTATTGCTGCTAATATACCGCTGTTGTTTATGTAGCACTTTACCAGCTGTTTACAAAGGCTTGAATAAACTTCCCTTCAATAGACAAAATGGCAACTATAAACATAATAAGGGACCGACCATTTAACTTGAAGGGGGGGGGGCTATGGTTTTTTTCTAAAAAAATATTTTGGATCTGATTTTATGTGAAAAAAATATTTTGGCTGCCAAAATGATGAAAAAAAATTTTCTGAATGAGGCTTTCTGCCCAAAAAAATAATGTTAATTTTGAAAAAAAATATATTGTTGATACGCTTGCAAAAAATAAATAATTTGTTTCGCGCGAAGCGCGAAAAAAATTTTCTGTCCAGAAAAAAAAACCATAACCCCCCCCCCTTCAGGTTAAATGGTCGGTCCCTAAATGGCTCAAGAATTTAAATGTTAAAGTACGGGAAATGCATGGCTTCAATAAACTTTTTTGGAAGCTGTGATAAATGTTACATTCGATTCTCTCCTATAAAATCATCCCATATGATAAAAATAGTGATATATTTTCTGTCATCACCAGCAGCAATGCAAATATACATTGAAATTTTTTTCCTGTGACCTTTTTATCCGTGACTTTTTGCCTGTAACTTTTTTCATACACTCTTTTATGAGATACATAGATGGTGAATATTCCCGGAAAATTTTAATGTCAGGATGTTATGTTACACAAATTTTTTCAGACTGACCCCAATTCAATCGGAGTAGTTCATTCATAAACAGAAAATGTAAATTGGTCTATTGCACACTTGTAATGAGCACCAAGAACGAATCATCTGTTGTTTGTTTACAAAGCTTCTTTTATCATCAATCCTATGTTTATCTTTTAGTAATCTGACTTTTTATTTTTATTTATTTATTTTTCATATAGGCTTAAATTCGCCATGACATCACAACATTGATATTTTTACCTGTGGACCCTTTTGGTTGGCAAGAAATTGTAATTATTAAAGGGGTAGACCTGGGTAGGCCTAAAATTTTCCAATCGTTTAATTTTTTTGATATTTACAGTATTTAATCTAAAGATGTCCATATAAACTTTGAGCAATTTTCAACAATTTTTACCGTTCCGTTTTGTATCTAGTGGTCATCAAAGATGGTATGTTTCCTCATATTATTTGGTCCGTTCAGGACTTGCTTCTCGTGTATAAAATAGGCTATAATTGAAATTGTATTTGATATCAAATTATCCCAAATGCAAAATTCAAGTTTAAACAAGTGTGAAAGTAGGCATGAAACAAAATGATAAGTTTCAATAGTTTGAACTGAAATGCATGGGTGATATAGGCCATATAGACTAAAAAGTTTACCAAATTTTTATCAGTATTAAACACTTCTTGTAAAATTGTAAAAAATTGAGTCGTTAAATTTTCACCAAAGACTTAGAATAGAAAGGAAATACATGTAAGTTTATGTTAAATATACTAAAATTTTAGAAAAAATCTACCGTTGCATTTTTTCAAAATCTAGAATTAAGTAGACAAAAATCAATAAAATTCCTGAAACTGTGCTTAAAAAATTTAAAAGAATTTTTGATCTTTTGTAATTTTTTTATTACCACTTTGATTTTGGATCTGTAAAATGCGTAATAAACTTCAAGATTTTCATATTTTTTCTGCCAATTTACTTTTTTAAAATTTCCTGTAGAAAATTTTTTATGTGGTTTTAAAAAATGACAAATTGCCGAAATTTGTAAGACCCTGTAAAAGTGTAAACATTCCAGAATTTCAATCAGAAGGAATTATTAAAATATCTCAATTAACGATTTCGTACGAGTGAATTGAAAATGACATTTTTATGACCCGAATCAATTATCAAGATTTCTTGCACAACCAAATTTACCTTTTTGCGTCTGTGACGTCATGGCGAACCTTCCTATAGGAGTTTCCGCGAATCCAATCAGTGACGTCACAATATCTAATTGACATATGCAAATTAGCATTTTTGGTTGGCAAAGCCGAAGAATTATCACTATATAGCATTAGGATAGAATTTTCAATCTTTGATAACTTTTTTATTATATGCACGATTTTGGATCTGTAAAATTCATGTTAAACATTGAGATATTCATATTTTTTCTACCGATTTACTTTTTAATAAAAATAGACAAATATTTTTGCAAGTGAATTTCAAAAATGTGAAAGTTTCGAAAAATTATATGGTTTACAAAATACGCTAATTTCATATATATTAAAAATAAAAAGCTGAAATTTTTACATCCTGTAAAAGTGTACACATTCCATAATTGAAATCAAAAAGAATTATCCATTTATCTTAAATAACAAATTGAAAATGACATTTTTATGACCCCAATTAGTGACTACGATTTCTTGCCAACCAAAGGTAATTTTTCAAGCTTGTGACATCACGGCGGAAACTCCTATATCTATACTCCTTTCTCCTATTTCCGGTGTATACCTCATTCCGGTGTAGTCGTGAATTCCGGATTTTCACAGCATTGCGTGTTTGTGAGTGCGCTGGGTTCATATGTCAGTGACGTCAGAAGGTCTGCTATTTACTACCGTCAACACATAGATGGGACAACAACTATTTCATCTATTATTGATTATATACACTTACCTTCACGATTTTACTCATATTCATTTAACCTGTGTATTGCATGAAAAGTAAATGAAATATTTTTATAGCTTTTTGGGTCCAAAATAAAATATTGTCAAGTCTACATCGTCTGCAACATGTAAAGCTTCCTCAGCAACAGTCACGCGATTTTAAAACGTCAAGATGGTCAAGAAAAAAGTATGGAAAACTAGATAAAAAAACAAATAAATGATTTTTTTCTTTATTTAAAAAAAGAAACGAAGTTGGTGATCTTTGGTTGTAAATTCCACAAAGATCCACCAATTTAAACATGAAAAAAAAAATTATATGAATATTTTGGAAAGATTTGGTATAGAATTTGGGAATTGTAAATTAAAGTTTATTTTTAATTATTTAAATAAATTTATGTTTCTTATAATAATAATAATAATAATATTAATAATAATCATAATAATAGTAATGAAATAACATTGATTTCTTTAACTTAAAGATAAATGTTATTCAAATAAATGTTGTGTTTTATATGCTTCTTTTCAATCTAGTGTACTAATATGTCGTTTTGATTTTTGATCTTAAATATTGATGTCCGTTTTGGGCCTCCATACACTACTTTACTTTTGCACCGGAAATAGGAGAAACGTCAACAACGCTAAGTGAATGACCTGTGACTTTTAATCAAATGTTCAAAAGATAGATATTCGAGTTTGTTTACCGTTGTATGCATCATTTAACAGAATGATATCTTTATTTTTTACTGATAATTATCATAGTAAATGATAGATGCAGTGAGAATATTTATTAAGATTTTAAGATATTGACCACCGGAATTAGGAAAACCCTGTATAGCCCGGTATCTTCACTACAACGCAGATAGGCTGTCCCATCACAAAATATTTTCAAGGAATGTACTTTTAGGATATTGTTGTCACTTCTTTACATAAACGTGTGAAGATGTGGCATAAGTCAGGGTGATCTCGAAGCATGTGAAAATTGGCGATAACCGGTACTCGACCAGTATTGCTTTGTAAACGACAGATAATTATTCGGTCTAATGAGCACCTACTTTGATGTACTTTTGCGCAAAGTACTCAAATCAATTTTTGATTGCCCATCTTCTTCTTTGTAGTTGCACTTATTTTGCAATTCCTCTGCTTGTGAATTCATGATTTTTTTTTATCAGTGATGGTATTCCACGTAAAAATTAAGTTGATACTGTCTATTCGTCCACAAAATGAAAGTAGACAGGAAATGGCAATGCAATTGTATTTTTTAACTAAATCGGAACGACTATGTACAAATACCGGGTTATCCGTTGCAATTAAATTGTGATAATAAAGAAACAAATGGCCTAGCAAATTTTGGAAAATTTCTCAATTTATATTTATATTTATATCAGGCCGGTAAAATCACCATAGTGAATGCAAGCACCTAGCAGTATTTTTGTCCAGTGAGAATTGAATTTTAATAGTGTCAAACCCTGGAATTCATTAATGTTTTGTTGGAATCCGAAAAAATGAATTCGGAATGTTTGCATTAAACATGATTATACAGATTGTAAGCACACAAGAGTTACTCATATGGTGGAATTATGTACCCTTATTTATAAGGTAGCCAATTTTCATAAAATTCATTTTAAAATGAAATAGTAGTCAATGTTAATAAAATCAGAAGAGTGTGGATTAATTTCCTTTACGAAATGGGAGAGGAAAAACAAAACAGAGACAGCGTGATTTGACGACTGCATATGGTTGCTTCAGATTTTTCTCGTTGTTTGCAATTTTTCCTACAACTCCCACTGTACAAAAATATGCGAAGGAGAAAACATAAACAAGAGGCTTCCAAGAACCTAAATTGCTCACTTAGACCAATGGCCGTCATTGGCGTAACCCGGCTATATGTTACATGGTCTCATTTTTGGACCCATGGGTAAAACATCATTTTCATCATCTGATTTAAAACTAACGAAACAAATTTAACTAAACTGTACTAGGATGATGTTGTAAAGGTCCATTACAATGATTGCTTATTTCGTTTCGATTCTACTAAAACATGGCCGTCAGCAAGGAACTTCAGTAGTTTAACCTTATGGAAAAGACATCATCTTCTCTGAAACTAATGAACCAAATTTTACTGATCTGTACTGGAATGATGTTTAGTAGCTCCATTACAAAAATTGCTAATTTGTTCCGAACATGGTGACGAGCACAAAACTTAGTTTAACATTGGACCCTATGGGCAAATGCTACTTTGATTATCTTCCATGCAACCAAACTGTACAGGAATGATGTAAGGTAGTTCCTACATGTACAGAGATTGCTCATTTCGGTCAGATCCGACAAAAACATGGCAGCCAGCATAAAGCATAGTTTAACATTGGACCCAAAGGGAAAATCATATTTTGATGATCTTCTCTGACACCACTGTAGAACCTAAATTAACCAAAGTTTAGTACTTTACGAAAGGATATGGAGTGAATGAACACGATACCATAATACATATGTTTATTCCAACTGCAATTAATTTTGATGAGCTGTATGGCTATTTCAGAAATTAATTCCTCATCAGCAGCACTAGAACCCAAACATAAGAAAATCCACGATTTCGAAAAATGCTTATAATGCAAATAACCAAACGGCGAAATCCAAATAATACGTAATATCAAATATATGGCCAAGGACAAACCTACGATGGAAGGAGTTTGACCTTAGAATTCATAATTCACACAAATTTAGAAAATAGTTATAAAGAAAGTGTACACATGAGATATAATCTCGTGAACAAGTACACCATATCTAAGAAAAATAAAGAGCATACATCTCAAACACGAGGAATTGTTTTACCAACAAGGCTTAATATTAGACCCTATGGGAGAAAAATCATTTTGGTATAGACATGGTTAAGAAGCATTTTGTCAGGTGAGCGATTCAGGCTTAGTCCTTGAGACTGAGTCCCAGAGCTTCTAGTCAACTGTTTATAGATCTTGATCTTATAGAGTCCAATGTAAAATTATGTCTATGTTTCCCACTGATGACTACCTTTGATGAACTGCAGGCTTTCGAAGCACTTTTAAGGACCAATGCGACCAAGTTTGAATCTACATGTATTTGGTCTCGTATACTTTAGGAAAAGAAAATGTCCACTGTTAAAGTACATTTCATATACTCTGGGAAAACATATTAAACATCTCTGGAACCACTGTCCCATTGTGAACTAACTTGATGATATTAATTCTTGATTGGACGACTTCAGATGGTTTCCGGCAGGACCATACCTTATCCGAGGAAGAGACCATTTAGAAAAATAACTTAACTGAACCTGTGAATAATAACTAAATACCGAAGTCACTGTGAATTTATTTTCTGCATATGCGCATTCGACAACTTATGTCTTTTCAGTGCAGATAGAACCTAAATGTTTGGAAGACCATAAACTCAAAGATGTTCAAAAAGTGATAGAGAACAAATAACCAATATGATCTAAATGTAAAGCCAAAATCTGTTAAGTTCAGAGCTTTGCATGAGGGACATACTCCTCAGTTTTCAACAAAAAATTGGATATTGCAAGGTTCCAAATAGAATCAGCTTTCGGGTCAGCACCAAAGTACTGACTACTGGGCTGGTGAATACCCTCGGGGACTAACGGTCTACTAGAAAAATGATATATTTAAGTTTTTTCTATTAAACTTCTTCTTTTCTAATTAAGATTAAAGTAAGTAATAATGGTATTTAGATGGCCCCTTTTAAAAAACCATCTCTGGTATTTCTCAGCAATTTACAATCACATAGTTTAACATGCTAGTTAGAAAAAAAAAATTCAAACATCTCATCTGAAACCATGTCAATATAGATGTCTGTGGTGGAGTTGTAGCGGAGCTACGGTCCATTTGAGGCTGTTGAGACCTTCACAACTGGTGCAATCTAAAGTAGGACCTTGACAATTGGTACAATCTAAAGTAGAATTCTTTTGTAACAGAATAGCAACAGAAATCTGCACCGGCATTTTGGATATCTTGGTTCATAGCTGTATGAGGAATTGAATGCACCAAATGATTTCGCCATGTATAGTATTGAATAAAGGTCTACGCCGATCGTATCATGTCACGATTGCAGTATGTCGAACACTAAATTTGAACAAGTGTAATTCAAAATGATTGAGGACACACTAAAGAGCTTGACAAATAAATGGACACAATAAGGAACTTGAACCAGTAATAATCTGGACACAAACAAGGGAAAATAAAATTAGCCCTTATGATTCCTTATATAGATCGGAGACGGTAAGACGCATGTCAAATTGGTAAACATACATGTAGTACTTAAACTTTATTATCTTATCTTATTTTGAAAATTGCGATTTCGGTCCCCTTGACCCCTTTTAGCTCAGAAACGGTAAGAGCTATGCCAATTCTTTTGACATACTACCAAAACCTTACAACGAGAGGGATAAACTAATCCAATGAAATCTAATGAAAATACAGATTTCACCTATTTCGAAAAAAGTGTAAGATTTCACATATTTAGAACAAGATAAGATATGGGTAAACCCATATCCAAGGATACTCGATTGTTCACATACCTATAATACCTGTACAATTTTGAAAAGGATCATTTTCAAACAAACAAAACAAAACACAAAACAAAACAAAAAGATGCGTTTATGTTTATGATTTTTTTATTTCATTTTTATTAGGTTCGTTTCTTTGGATTCCTCTTGTCGTAAGCTCTCAGGATCACCATTAGCCCTTTCTGTTTCTTAGCAATATGGAACTTAAAATCGACTTACCTCACGGGAAATCTCGCACACGCGTGTTATTACCGATTTTTACAACGGATTAACTCTTTGTATCTGCAACATGCAATACAATCACTAACTAGAAAACACGAGGAGACTTTATAAACATAAGTGGATGATATAAATCGGATAATGGTTAGTATGAAATAAAAACGATACGCTAGGCTATGGAATAGCCTTGGATAGAAAATTGCGTGTTTGATTGACAAGGGTGTGGTGGCTTATGATGTATTTGTATACTCAACCAAATCAATACTTAAAGTAAGCCTTTCCCCGTACTTCTTTGTAATTTCTTCTATTGGTCTGTACATGTGATAAAACAGTCACTGATTCGATCAAACCTCTCATTTTTTTTTTTGCCAACAGTAACTGCAACTCAAAGTAGTTTCGTGCTTTTGTTTTTTTTTTTGTTTTGTTTTTTTTTTTGCATTCTCCTAGGGTGTTGCTTTTTTATCTTTTATCCCTCAACAGAGACAAACTTTATTAACTAAAATGTATACATGTATTGAAGCAGTGCATTTGTGTAAATGCTTTCTAGCAATTCTGAGCAATTAATATTTCAACTATGGCTTCAGGTTTCACAGACAATCCTTACAACAAATGTAACTGAGGGCCGGTTTTTCTAGCGCAGCATGCTATGACCACAACATGTTGACAACAAATAAATATACATCTAGTTAGTACTTGCTTAATTTAATGTGATTGATACAATAATTAACCTTTTACAGCACACACAAATAAACACCGGTAGGTCTTTATTCTTCCGAAATAAACCTCAATTCTATCTCTTTCTACCTTTCGTTCTGTCAACAAACTACAATCACGTTTTGTTTAACACAATTGAAAAGTCTTTTATAGTATTTATATATTATTGATTATTGCTCAATACCTCATCTTTGTTTATTAACTTCTGGTTTTAAATTTATACATTACTGTTCTTATTCTTTTTATCATATCTATATTTATAAATCTGGCTAAGCGATATTGCAATACCAATCCCATCATCCTCTACAAGCCTGTTCCCAGTACCACCTATAGTAAATGTTTATAATACTTTTCAACTTCCACAAGGAAACAGAAAAATTAAACCCCGCCCCGTTTTATCAGGACGAAACTGGACGCCATTTTGATTTTCGAGAATCTGAAATTCCTATTGGTTAATAGTCTTCTGCGCATGCGTTCTCCTCACTGTGCAAGCGTACTCCTCACATCCCCCTAAGAACTATCTATATAGCTAGGCTATTCCATAGACTAGCTAATTTGACAGATATTTGCGAGCATAGGGTCTTCTCTATTTCAGTTTTGTTTGCTGTTTGTTTGGGTTTTTTTTCACAATTCTCATTATTATTATTATAGATAATAATAATATGACTTTTTAAACATTACACATTTTTATTCAAATCAAAGTGAACTAATACTATACAGAACGATTAAGGATTTTAAAAGAAAAGACATGGCCATATCTTTTATTTCTAAACTTAATTGATATGCGATGTATATCCATAATGAAATATTTTCGCTCAAACTATGTTGGTATAAGTTAACTAGCATCAAGACGTAGA
The DNA here is from genome assembly GCA_002080025.1 of Modiolus philippinarum. Classification (NCBI taxonomy): domain Eukaryota; kingdom Metazoa; phylum Mollusca; class Bivalvia; order Mytilida; family Modiolidae; genus Modiolus; species Modiolus philippinarum. Next base: position 62,146 of record MJUU01065851.1, read on the forward strand.
CAGTAATAAAAAACCATTCCTTGATAAACTGGAGTTTTTATAGATGCATCGTGCTTCAAATAAATAAATTAGTGAGGTACTACAAAGTGTACTTTTACTAAACCATTTCAAACGTTAGTTTTTAAACTTTATTGTACTATAGAAGTAAGTATGAAACTTTAGTAACTGTCCTTTACTGGTGGACTAGAGGTCCCCGAGGGTATACATCAGTCCAATAGTAAGACATTTCTGACACGAAAATTTACCTTGCTTTTTATAGAAATTTACTGTCTTTATCAAAATTCTAACCCCTTAAAAATACTACGGCTTCATTCCGTGTATGGCACTCGGTAGATGTCCTTAGTACTGGATTTGGCTTCCTATTTCGGTATTTTTGGTATTGAGTACTTCTTTTCTGACTATTTTTTGGATTATTGCTTTCCATATTATTTGATTCTAATGCTGCTGATGAGAGGTTACATCTTGAAACACGTGTACAGCATAACAAAATTTTACCGTTCCTGATGTAACTTTGGTATTTTTTGTATCTTTAATAACAATTCCTAGAGAAGGACAGTCTTGGTAGTCCAGTGTTTCCATGCAGTAGCCTGATAGCATATTGGATTGCTAATAATCAAAACATTTAATATATAAAAAAATAAATATTTCCATGTAAATTCTAATAATTGAAATTTAAATTAACAAAATTCAGAATTTAAAGACCATTATATCTACATATTATTCTATTTAATGAAAATATGTACTTTTTAATTAGATCAAATATTAAAATAAATATGATGTAATCATAAATATGATAATTATTGGTCGATTTTAAAAACACAAAATTTAAAGAAACATAACTCTACTACACATAACGATCAATAGACAATCAATAATATGTCTGCCTGATACTGAGGAAACGGTGGTCTATGAATATGTGTAGTATTAACTATCAAAACATGAACAAATCGCTTCAACATTAGTAAAAATACACCTCTTAAATTATGTGTAATCAGATATTTGATCTAGAGTGAGTTAAACTGATAAAAAGTCGCGAACTACCGAACTATTTCCTACGCCATGACATTGTGATCTGGACCCTAAAAGAATTATATACTCTTGAATAGATAGTACGCACTGATCGAGTATATGAAAAAATGAAATTTGGTTCTTTGAACCCTTGTAGCTCTGAAACGGTAGTGCAACGCAATATCGGTTGACATTTTACAGATAGCTGATATCAAGAGGAATCAAAAGAAAAAAATCCCATCAAAATCCGAGGAAAAATAAAAATTTTAGGTTATCTGCAAACTTGCCATTTTTGTGCGTTTAGCCTCTCATAGCTTGATAACTTACCAAAATTCTAATAGTTGAACGGTATGTTAATTTTTCCATAAAGAATCCTTTGAAAAAACTGCATCAAAATCCGACCAATATATATTTTTTTTTTAAATTCGCCCTTTTGGGCCCCATTTATCTCGTGGGCGGAACATGCTACATGAAATCCGTTGGCATACATCAGATTTGAAATTTCCTTAGGAGCACAGTGAAACAAACTCACTCAAAATCCAATAGATAATAAAGATTCTACAGTCAAATATGTAAAAACACCCAATTTCATCCCGTTTTGGCCCCCTTTTTCTAAAACTGATGGGGCCCCAGCTCGAAATAAAAACCCGAGTTTACGCGTGTGCCAAGATATATCACACTAAAATTTGATTATGATCCGTGCACTAGAAGCAAAGTTGTGCTGTACACAGACACTGATGACGCCGTCGACGACAACGCCCTACCATTATATGACCGCAAAATTTTTGCAGTCGTATAAAAACTAAATACAGAGAAAAATATAAAACGCAACCAAAGTAGGAGGTTCAAATGTTAAATTAATATAAATACACCCTGTGAAGTTTCAGATTTTTATGTCCCGCACACGAATGTGGAAGGGGCATATAGTATTACCCTTGTCCGTTCTTCCGTACGTCCGTACGACCGTACGTCCGGTTAAGTTTTGCGTTTAATGGTGAATAAAAGGATATGGAGTAATGCACACGAGACAAAGTCTCTACAAATACATGGTAAAAAACAAGCAAAGGAACAACGCTTTTATTGTTGTTCTTCATCTTTAAGTACATTTCTCAGAAATTGTAAGAGGTAGCACAATAGTAATAGGCCAGTAGGTAGATATTTGATAGTACTACAGAGCTCACTAGTACGTTTGACTCTGGTTAAGTTTTGTTTAAAGTCCATTTCTCAACAACTACACATTATAGGACAATGATGTTTCATCAAATTAATTGCCTTAATGAGTACTACCCAAACCATTGACAATTAGGTGGTTTTGACCTAAATTTTATGCTTCAGTGACTTTGATTAAGTTTTGCGTTCAAGTCCATTTCTCAACAACTACACATTAGAGGACAATGATGTTTCATCAAATTACATGTAATTGCCTTGCTGAGTACTATCTAAAGCATTGACATTTAGATGACTTTGACCTACATTTTACGCTTCAGTGATTTTGGTTAAGTTTTGCGTTAAAGTCCAAACAATTTGGTGTCCATGACCTACATTTAATGGTTGAATTACTTTGGTTAAATTTTGAATTTTATCACAATTCTGTTACTATGAATTATCACTCTGGTTCGCTTCTGTATACATTTAGACTGTTTTGCAAGTAGTAACTAATTTTATGAATGATTGACTTGGGTAAATCTGTGCGATAAATTTATTGGCGGGGCATCCGTGTCTTACAGACATATTCTCTAGTTTAAAAGTAATTTAAACCAAGTGAAGTTCATTATAACAACTTACTGTGCTAACAGATTATTGTTGAAAAATTGACTAGTTTCTTTAACTAGCCGTAAAATGTAGACAAATCATTGAATGCAATATGGCCAATGTGTACAAACACTGCAAAATTTTAGACCTCTTGGATAAAATCTGCAAACCCAGGATGGTTAGACAGACAAACCTATACACCGTCAGGCTTCGTTTGCAAAGGGCGTAAGCTACTCTTAACTCAAACCTATACACCCCAAGCTTCGTTTTCAGAGAGCCTACTTCAGGCTCTCTAAATACAGAGTTTTTTTTATCTTACGACAGTTATCATTAATTCAGGGTCCATTGAATTACAAATAGTGTATGAAATTTAATATCAAAAATAGATAAAAAATGTGGCTCTTTATCATGCCTATAGATATAAATGTTGGCCATTACTGAAAGCGAAAACACCGCCGTCTATTTCCTGATGAAAGCTGTCATCCCGATAAGGTAGAACTGACAAAAATCCCGAAATCCCGGTCTTTAATTCATACAAATCCCACTTCTCGATAAATCTTTTTCCTGAATTCCCGAAGATAAAAAACGGTTATCCCGATTTCCCCGCGCTAAAACTGCCCAATCCCGGAGTCCCGATATAGGGCCTTCCCCCATTTTTTTTTCAAGACCGGGAGGAAGTCCATGTGTTTAAAATAAAGACAAAAAATTAACTATCCCAATTCTTCAATTTTAGCTTCCGTTTTAGATGATATTTTGTCACTTTGGCGATTTTCTTCATCTGATCTATCCAAAAGAGCCCGAAATTAACTACAGACACTTCCACCGGTAGGCCATGATTTTCATCTTGAAATTGACCACAGAGGTAGACTTCAAGCTTATGTATGACAAACGTGATTACTACATCTTTCCTTTTCTTTGAAGCAACATTCCAACAGCGCCAGCATATGGGGTTTATATCTCCCAGCTCATTCGCTATACTCAATGGTAATCGATACAGTGACTTCCTTGATAGAGCACGGTTGCTCTCAAACAGGCTACGTAAAGAGTTAGACCTGAGAAGGCCTAAAATTTTCCACTCGTTTATTTTTTTTTAATATTTACAGTATTTAAATTATAAATGTCCATATAAACTTTAAACAATTTTCAACAATGCTTTCCGTTCTGTTTTGTGTCTAGTGGTCATCAAAGATAGTATTTTTCGTCATATCGTTTGGTCTGTTCAGGACTTGATTCCATCGTCTAAAATATCCTCTAATTGAAATTGTGTTTGATATAGAATTATCCTAAATGCAAAATTCTGTAGTATAAACAAGTGTAAAAGTAGGCATGATTTCAATAGTTTGAACTGAAATATATGGGTGGTTTGAGTCTTAATTACTGAAATTACCAAATTGTTATCAGTATTTAACACTTCTTGTAAAAAATTGAGTCGTTTAATTTTTGCGTAATATGCAACCGAACATAATTTATAGATATGTATCCACATGCTTGTTAGTCCCCTACCGGCTTGCCGAAGGGGACTTTAGGTTTGCACTCCGTCAGTCCGTCTGTCAGTCTGTCAGTCCGTCCGTCAGTCCGTCACACTCAGTTTTCCGGACTTTTTTCCCATACTATAATAGATATTTATCTAATATTTGGTATGTAAGTCTAACACCATGAGTTACAGATGAAGTTTGAGTTTGGTTCCGGTTCATTGAATTTTGACGGAGTTATGGGCCTTTGACTTAAAAAATTTTGGTAAAATATAGGTTAGTCCCCTACCGGCTTCGCCGAAGGGGACCTTAGGTTTGCACTCCGTCAGTCCGTCTGTCAGTCTGTCAGTCCATCTGTCAGTCTGTCAGTCCGTCTGTCAGCCTGTCAGTCCGTCCGTCAGTCCGTCAAACTCAGTTTTCCGGACTTTTTTCCCATACTATAAGAGATATTTATCTAATATTTGGTATGTAAGTCTAACACCATGAGTTACAGATGAAGTTTGAGTTTGGTTCCGTTTCATTGAATTTTGACGGAGTTATGGGCCTTTGACTTAAAAAATTTTGGTAAAATATAGGACTTTTTTTCTAAACCGTTCCAGATATGAAGCTAATATTTGCTATGTGAGTCTACCAATACGAGTTACATTGGTTCCGGTCCATTGATTTTGATCGGAGTTATGGGCCTTTGACTTAGAAAATGTTGGTGAAATATAGGTTTTCTGGACTTTTTTTCTAAAGCGTTCCAGATATGCATATGAAGCTAATATTTACTATTTGAGTCTACCACTATGAATTACAGATCAAGTCTTAGTTTAGTTCTGGTCCATTGATTTTGGACGGAGTTATGGGCCTTTGACTTAGAAAATTTTGGTAAAATATAGGTTAGTCCCCTACCGGCTTCGCCGAAGGGGACTTTAGGTTTGAACTCCGTCAGTCCGTCTGTCAGTCTGTCAGTCCGTCCGTCAGTCCGTCACACTCAGTTTTCCGGACTTTTTTCCCATACTATAAGAGATATTTATTTAATATTTGGTATGTAAGTCTAATACCATGAGTTACAGATGAAGTTTGAGTTTGGTTCCGGTTCATTGAATTTTGACGGAGTTATCGGCCTTTGACTTAAAAAATTTTGGTAAAATATAGGTTTTCCGGACTTTTTTCTAAACCGTTCCAGATATGAGGCTAATATTTGCTATGTGAGTCTACCAATATGAGTTACAGATCAAGTTCTAGTTTGGTTCCGGTCCATTGATTTTGATCGGAGTTATGGGCCTTTGACTTAGAAAATGTTGGCGAAATATTGGTTTTCTGGACTTTTTTCTAAATCGTTCCAGATATGCATATGAAGCTAATATTTGCTATGTGAGTCTACCACTATGAATTACAGATCAAGTTTTAGTTTAATTCTGGTCCATTGATTTTGGACGGAGTTATGGGCCTACTTATAAAATTTTGGTAAAATATAGGTTTTCTGGACTTTATTTTCTAAACCGTTCCAGAGATGAAGCTAATATTTGCTATGTGAGTCTAACACTATGAATTACAGATCAAAGTTCGAGTTTGATTCTGTTCCATTGATTTTGGACGGAGTTATGGGCCTTTGACTTAGAAAATTTTGGTAAAATGTAGGTTTTCCGGACTTTTTTCTAAACTTTTCCAGATATGAAGCTAATATTTGCTATGCAAGTCTACCACTATAAGTTACAGATCAAGTTCGAGTTTGGTTCCGGTCCATTGATTTTGGATGGAGTTATGGGCCTTTGACTTAGAAAATTTTGGTAAAATACTTTTTTTTTGGGCCTGGAAAACTTTTCTTCTTTATCTATTTTTGCTGGTATAACACAGAATTTTTCCATCGGTAGGGGACTTCTGTACGAAAAAGAAAGGAAATGGGGTAAATGTCAAGGAGACAACATCCCATATCAAGGTTAAAACGACAAAAAACAAAACATCTAGGGGTCACCATATGGTCTTCAACACAGTGAGGAACCTCACACCATATAGTAAGCCCTAAATGGCCCCGAAAAGGTAAAAAAGTGAATAAATCAATGGAAACAAACAACATCCAATAACCCAAATATCAAGAAACTAAAATTTTATAAGAAGACAAGGACAAGCCAATGTCGACCAACATATTCCTGACTTGGGACAGGCGCAAAAATTGCGGTGGGGTTAAACTCGTTTTCTTGGATCCAAACCCTCCCCGTATGTGTGGTGAATGGCTAAAAATAAATATACAAAAAACTCACAGTAAAAATCAAACTAGAAAAAAGTCCAACTTATCAAGACGAGTACCCTTACAATGAAGTACATAAAACATGAAGACAATACACACAGGTACTGTCCGGACAAATGCTCGCAGTTACTGACAGCTAGCTAAGGACATAATTTCCGTTGACTATGATATCAAGCCTTCTTACATATGACATTTCAATTGAAATACTTCTAAATAGATTTGGAATAACAACATCATCAATTATGAAAGATGATCATGATATTGTGCAATGCCAAATACTGCCAATATGAAAAAAAATTGTTTAAATTTAGTTATGGTGTAAAGCATTTAGGAGATGATCAATATTTTTGCCAACAAAAACCAGAAGTAAAGATTTAACAACAATGCTGTATTTATATCCTTTATGAATAAGTTTGGTCAACGGATGAATAAGTTTGGAAGGACAATTTTTGAATTTATGCGCTTTGTAAATGATATTTCCATAGAAGTTTGGATGTGAAATGCCCTGATGTATAAGAGCCC
>MJUU01065852.1:12152-42867 GCA_002080025.1 Modiolus philippinarum
AATCAGTTTCTGGCATTTTTTAACAACATTACCGTAAAAACGAGGATTAGAAATGCCCTTAGTAAAAAGCTGTTTGCGAGTAACGCCATATTTAGATATTGAATATTTATATCTGTTATAAAACTTCTTAAGGGTATTCAACAACTTATGAAATCTGTAACCCTGTTGTAAAAGTTTTGCTGTGAAAGTGAGGTTACGTTCATTAAAATCTCCAAGAGTAGAACAAACACGTGCGAATCGTGCTAGTTGAGAAATGTACACCCCGTATGATAGAGCTTGAGGAATGTCGATGTCAAGAAAAGGGAAATTAGTTGTAGTGAAATCAAAATCAGCCCGTTTATCATATAATTTAGTTTTTATTTTACCAGCGTCAATAATAATAGTTAGATCCAGAAAAGGGCAGTATTTGGAATCATTGTTAGCTTTGTTTAATTTCAGTTGTTTGCGGATATAATCTAAAAAACGGGGAATTGTCAATAGTAAGGATATCGTCAATATACATGCTGTAAACATCGAAAATAAAATAGAAATAAGATAATCACTGTTTTGTATCTTTCCGTTTGAAGTTTTTTTCATGAAGTCTCGTTCGTAACAAAACAGAAAAAGATCTGCAATGAGGGGTGCACAATTTGTACCCATTGTAATACCTATGACCTGTTGATAAATAGTGTTGCCAAAACGAACAAAACTGTTGTCCAGCAAAATATTGAGTGCATTAATCATATCATCAAATCTGTTTAGCAGTTGTTTCAATAAAGAGTAGTTCTAGACGAATAAAAGCGTATTTTTTATCTTGAAAGAGCAGGTTTGCCATGTGTTTGTAAAGGAGGCACACAGATGGTGCGTACTTTCATTTTTCGGACCCTACAGAAGTGATTATTGTTTGACGAAATGAAAGTTAACAGTCTTTTTTATTATACCTTAGTAATCTTTTTCTATAACAAATGATCATACAATAATTCTACTATTTTTCCATTTTCAATGATTTGACTATTTTCCCTCATTAGCATAAACTATTTTCTCTCATTAACATATATTTTAACTATTTTCCCTCATTAGCATAAACTATTTTCCCTCATTAACATATCTTTTAACTATTTTCCCTCATTAGCATAAACTATTTTCCCTCATTAACATATCTTTTGTCTGGTGTTTCTTTCGGTATAATAAAACACTTACTGACTGGATATTCGCGGAATAGTAAGTTTATTGTCCCCTCGGATACAACTATTGCACTCGGCTACGCCTCGGGCAATAGTTGTACCTCGGGGACAATAAACTTACTATTCCACTCATACCCAGTCAATAAGTATGAAATATACATTACTGATTGATTTATTGATCAGTTAGTTTTCCTTGAAGTGACCAATATATTACCTTTATCAGGACGAGAAAAAGTTGACCAATTCAAAAAGTGTAAGTAAAAGCAACTAAAGATAGAAGGGACAATCGGGGTTTTGCTAGCCATAAAACGGAAAATGAGAGAAATTGGTAAGGCAGGAAATTTCGGCTTATTTACGACCCCAGGGAGTCTGCTTTTGAAAGAGAAATTAATATAGAAGAAGTCTTTATACTGCGTAGGGTGTGGCGTTTCACCACATAGTTTTGCTACATTTTTTCGCGGTCACACTTTCCGTATTATGATCCGACTACACCGCACATACGAGGCATTCCGCTATCCGTTAATTGGGCACTCTCCCGGCAGCTCTGTAGATGGAAATTATGAGGAATGGGTAGGGGCAGGAAATTCAGCCTTCCATACGACCCCTCAGTGAGTCTGCTCTTGTACGAAAAATATAGGTCTGTCTATGCCGCAAGGGGCGTGGCCTTTCTCTACACGTTTTGTCTACAATGGTTCGTGGTCAGGCTTTCCGCATTGATATTACTATTCCGCATACACAGGGCACTCCCCCATCTAACACTTTGGGGACATGTCCCAGCAACTTTGCAAAGGGAGACCCAGAAGACTGATGGCTCACTAAATGTCACTTGCAATACACTTCAATCAGTTTTGAATAATGTGATGTGATAAATATTTAAACCTATCCTTAACAATAATTTATTTATTTGCAATTAGTTTACACTCTCTGCACAAAAAGGCACAAAACCACCATGTATGTGCATCTGACTGGTGGGACCACCTGGACATTTCTTTTAAATGTGCCGGTACCTAAAACGGTTTTCAGGGGCTCCCTCTACAGATATGTTGAGCGTGTCCTTTGGTGGTGGAATGGGAATTGCTCTGCCTATGTAAGATAGTAAGATCATAATCCTGACCATGAACAATTGTGGAGAAACGTAGGGTAGTAAGGTCATAATCCTGACCATGAACAATTGTGGAGAAATGCCACGAAATGCAGTATAAAGACCCCTTCTATATTTCTCGTACAAGAGCATGGGTCGAATGGAAGGCTTTATTTCCTGCCCCTATCCATTTCATTCATTTTTCAGTGGCAATCAAAACTCGTTGCCCCAGTTGTCTCTTCAACACATATGTCCGTCTTCTTTCAATTATAGCTTTTTTAAATCAATTTGACTTGTTCTCCTCCTGATATTCCTGATATAAGTGAAATATTGCTCACTGCACGTAAATTTCTAACTAACTAATAAATCAATTATTTTTTAAAAGGGCACTTCAGTATCCTGTGCTAAGTACCACTAAGATCTTTAGTTGCTTCGAGATTCTATAGAGGGTTTCTTCATATCTATTGAACAATTAAGAAAGATTCTGAAATCGGATGCAGAAATTTTTCAACTAAAAATGTTTTTCAAAAAATGGTGTCCCGATGCGGCCATTTCTCGTTTTCGTGTTTTCGCGTTTCTACTTTCACTTTCCACAGAACGAAAACGCGAAAACGCGAAATCGAGAAGGCGAAAACGCGAAAGCGAAAACGCGAAATCGAGAAGGCGAAAACGCGAAATGAATTTCACTTCATGGTTTTGCGTTTTCGCTTTCGCGTTTTCGCCTATGCGATTTCGCGTTTTCGCGTTTTCTTGATTTCGCTTTTTCGCGATTTCGCGTTTTCGCCTTTTTATTTCGCGTTTTCGTGTTTTCGCTCTGTGGAAAGGGAAAGTAGAAAACACGAAAACGCGAAATGGCCGCATCGGGCCACCATACAAAACCCCGTAGAAATCGTAGGTGAGGTCAGAATTCGTAGAAACTACGAGAAAATCGTAGTGGTAAATAGGTCTTTAGAAATTTTATTTTCCAAACAAACTTATTTCCAATCTATTTTGATTTTTATAGTTTTAGATAAACAAATGAAAGGATATGGAGTAAATTGCACATGATACGAAGTCTCTACAAATACATGGCATATTCAAACAACGCTTTAATTGAAGTCACCATGAGGCCTTGTTCATACCCCAAAGTGAGTTCAAGATGGCCAGTAGTACCGGTTTATAGTATTAAGTCTGTGTAAGAGTAACGTTTTGCATAAATTGTATAATTAAAAAAGTCTTCATCTTTGTAAAATGTAAATTAGTAAATTAGATATTGACGTATCACATGGAAGTGAAATGAATCAATTCTCAATAGAAAATTTTCAAAAAGGTTTTTTCACTCATTTTTTCCCCACGAAATATGATCATGGATTAAAATTTAGATGGAAAAGATTAAAATTTGCTACAAAGAGAGTACTAACATTAAATAACCCTAATCAACAGTTTAGTTGTAAACTCTATTTTGTTGAACAATTTTGCAACTCTTTTCTCCTTTAGCTGTGCTACTTAATTCAAAGATTAGCTACACAGTCCCACAAAGAATGGTAAAACAATTTTTAAGGGAAAGGAAACTTTCCATAGATGACACATAAAATTATACTGATAATGCTATGCATCTGGATTACTTTATTTGGTAAGTCTAGGTGATATATTTAGTTGTACATCTAAAACGGGCTGTTTCAACAGATGACCCGGTATATGAATCGGTTATCAGGGTGCAAGACTGCCGGGCGCGTCCCCAGTTGGTGAATGGGGAACGCCCTGTCGCTGCGAGTAGTCAGGTCATAATACGGAAAGCCTGGGCGCGAACCATTGTAGCCAAACTGTGAAGAAACGCCATGCTTCACGCAGTATAAAGACCCCTTCTATATTTTTCTAAGGAGATCAGTGTCACTTGGTCTCGTTTAGAAGGCTAGATTTCCAGCCCCTACCGATTTCTCCCCTTTTCCAGTGACAATAAAAGCTTGTTGCCAGGGTTGTCCCTTCCACCTTTCTTTATTCTTTTACTTTTATATAATTGATTAACTTGTTCTCGTCCTGATATAGCTGAAATATTGCTCACTGGGCGTTTAACTCTTAACTTATCTATAGATGACGGTCATTATTACATGTACTACCCTTTGACTCTCGGTTACCACACATCTCTAGCGATTTTTTAATATAAAATATCTTATTTATTAGATACTTTAATTTCGTCCCTAGTAAACATTCTTTTAACACAAATTGTTCAAAAGATGAAAAGAATTGGAAAACAGGCAAGGCCTGTGCAATTCTACCAAAAGATATAAATGTACAAAGTATATATAACAAATATTAACATGAAAAAAAAACAATACTAGTATTGCATACAAACTTGAGAAAGATGATCATGAAATACTACCATGACGTCTTTTAGGCTATTTTAATCGGAGAACCACCATTTATTAAATTTATTAAATGACTGTTTTGATACTTTGATTGATTAGTTTTATATCAACTGAGCAATATGTCAGCTATATCAGGGCAGAACAAATTAATCAGTTCAAGGAAAGGGAAAGCAATGGGAAGGGACAGGAATTTTAGCGTTATATGCAACACCAAGTGATTCTGCTCTCCTTCGAAAAAATATAGAGGAGTTTTCTTTTAACTGTATGGGTCGTGGCATTTCTACACACAGTTCATCTACAATGGTTCACAGCCATACTTTCTGAATTATGACCTGACCATACAGGATATCCCACTATCAACCAGGAAACGTCCACACCATCTCTGTAGACGGAGCCCCTGAAAACCGATTCAGGTGCTGGGTTTCCCACTTTGATGTCTATGTTATCTTGTACTCGTGCATTGAAAGAAACGTGCTTTAATTAATAAACACCGAAGTAATTATATATTTTCTTAATAATTAAAACAATTGAAATAATAAAAAATGTTACTATTTTTACAATCATGATTACGATTCTAATAAATGAAGTCGTGAATATACCCGGTTTATATGAGCAGTGATGGTAATATGATAATTCGAACGTTGACAATGTCCACTATTGTATATTCGTAAACAAGGTAATCAAGGAAGATTCACATCCAAGATATATTCCAAAAACTACATGGACATATCCACATGTATTCTTAAAGAATGAGACCGTCTGCAGTGACAGTTACATGCTTCACAATGACATATCCATAGTAAATATCGCAGCAAGGAAAAAGTCGAGTCTTGTAGTTTAGATTATTGACTCAATGCTTTATCTGAGACCTGTAACATTATTGTAATCACATAAGCCCATCAAGCCTTTGTTCTCCCCAACATGGACAGAACTATTCCAACTTCTTCTGATTTGCCACGCTAGAGCCAGTACCAATTATGCAGACTTTCTCTCAATGCATAGCTATCTCCATGACCACCTTATTAATCTAGGATTATAAAATTGCCGCCTCATATGATCATATCATAATTAAAAAATCCCTTCAGTAGCTATCAGTCCTTTACAAAATAATAAAGTTTCGACCAGAATTGTGATATAAGATTCGTTTTTTATTAGGTACTTGGATAAACATTTCTATTCACTGTCTTCAATCATTCAATATCAATTGCTGATACTACCACAATGGAAAGGGATGTTTGGGGCACCATAAAACCGAGTAAATCCACCCTTTCTTTTGAAATATACCATTACCAAATGAGGAGCAAAGCGGTCGACAATTTCCTAGTGGTTTTGCACCTGTTTAGTCTTTTTGTCATTTGGATTTCAATTAAGAATTTAATGCATAACTTTGAAGTTTCATTGGGATATGAAAGGGTTGACCGAAGCACATTTTTAATGTAGCGCTTCATGTTGAAAATGTGCGCCCGGTCAACCCTTTCATAGTCCCTATGAAACTTCAAAATAATGCATTCAATTCTTATAATTACATTTTAAATCCGAAATATAAAAAAAACAACTTTATTTACAGGGAAGTACATCATGTACATTGGGATTCTATTTTTACAAATTCATCCGCCACGTGAACACGTGGTCAAATGTGGTTCATGGGAATTGCAACTTCACGTTGATATGTCACGTGATCGATGTTCACCTATCAAACTAACGGAATTCAAATGAATATTCATGAAATGTAACTATTCATGATAAATCTCTTGATAATACACGTACCCTGATCCCTTTCTGATGAGTAATAAGCATCTGTTGGTGTATTTATCGTATTGAAAGGATATTCTTTCATAACGTCATAGACGCTGTATGCAATGACAGGGGCATGTAACTAACAAGGAATTGGAAATTCAAGATAAGAATTTCAAAATTATCATAAACCATGTCATGAATCATAGCTTCAAGTTACCAGTCTTTGTCAATTTAAAATAAGGACAGGGCTAAAATCAAACGTTTAAAGATTTTAGAGAAACATGAATACTATTATGTTTACAATGTTGGCAGTATTTTTATTCAATTTTCAACTGTGCTTAGGAAAAAATTGCACAAAATATGACAGCATTCAATATTTTTTCTTAGACAAGTTTGTAACGATGTTTCATAAATTTAATTATGAAGTCTACAGCTTCCACAGTTATTTGATTTTTTGTCGTACAAGGTTTCGAGATATAGAGCGATTTTTACATTTTAATATACCTCACATTCAATCAAAATACATCAGGCGAAAGAGGTATAACTCAAAATTTTATGTCATCTACATATACATTCAGAATTGATACCCGACAGGAAGGCACAAGAAATAATGTTGATGTTTTTAAAAATTATATAATCAACACAGTAAAATCCTTGTTCGTTAGTAATTAAAATAGATAACCTAATACCAAAAGTATTATGCGACGAAGAATACAGTGAGAACATGGGTCGGTAATATCGTAGCTTTCATCAAGATGAAAACATAATTAGGAATGTTTCCCCTCTACGAAAACCATTATGGGGAATGTAAACCTTATGTTCTTGACCATCTACAGAATACCCAGAGGTTGCAGTGACATATTGGATATCAGGAAGCAGCGGTTGATATCTAGCTTTTTCATTTATAACAGTTGGATGAACCACTCTACCCATAATATATCCATGGTCTTTGTCTTGATTACTTCCATCAGAAGAAGGCTGTGAAGATTGAAATGCTTTTAGAAGGAGTCCAGCTGACATTTTAAAATTTAAATCGATCAAGGCACCGTTCGTTGTCTATGACTAGGCATTTGATATTGGTAGCACACGCCGTTTTGTTGATGTGACTTCGAGGATCTGGTGTTATAAACAAACAATGATAAGAACCTTTTTAACAAGATTGGGGGACATACGAAACCTCTGCAAGTACCATATCTCACACAGCAAAATAGGATAAAATGGCTTTCCAAGTTACAATCTACGAAAGGCAATTCATCATGGTCAATCTACGAAAGGCAATTCATCGTGGTCAAAGTCAGAGCTAGACCACTGCAACTTCAAGCAACGTTCTGTGCGGAAGCAAACAGCGACTTCTGCATATTTGTGCGTTAAGTTTATTCCATTGATATTTCAATCTAGTGGAATATTACTTTCCTTTCCCCAAAGAATATTTAGGTGTGCAAAGGTGACGTCACATGTAATCTCAACAACTATTCTCAGTTCGGAACTACTAAACGTCTTGAATACTGCTCCATATTCAGCTTCAGCGATTTTTTTTCTGTCATTCGTTACGATAATTGCATTTTTGTGGTAGTCTTGTTAATTTTTGTTCAATAACAAAATACCGAAGTTACTGTTAATTTAGTTTCTGCATATGCACATTTCGACAACTTATGTCTCTTAAGTGCAGATCAAACAAAACATTTCGAAATCCATATACCGAAATGTGTGTAAAAGCAGATAGAGAACAAATTACCAATAGTATCTTAATAGTAAAGCCAAAATCAGCATAGGGCAGAGCAATGCGAGAAATTAAGAATCTAACACCAGGGGAAGTGCGAGACAGGAGAATCTCAGACACCCAAGGGTAAGATTTCCAGTCTCGGACGAAGCTTGCTGAGTCCGAGATGATTGAAATCTTACCCGAGGGTGTCTGAGATTCTCTTGTCTCGCACTTCCACTGGTGTTTGATTTTATTTCTCACTGTATGCACCCTGAAATTTACTAAAATCCACACAAAAATATCGCCCCTTTTTCGTCTGTTTACACAAGGAGTTATGTCCCTTTTTGTAACGTCATAAAATCGGGAATGTATACCCGAGCGCGCCATATTTTAAAAGACGACTTTTCGTGTATTCTCATTGATAATTTTACTTTAAATGATATAACAATTTTACAATACGTAGATTAAATCCACTTATGGTCACTTATGAGGGCAGATGTAGACTACAGACCCTAAATGTGCAAACACAATATTTGACGGTAAATTGCACGTGATTTTTTTGTCTTACACTAGTGTAGGACAATATGAATCTAACACGGGTGGGTGTGCGAGACAAGGAAATCTCACACACCCAAGGGCAAGATTAAGGTTGTCTCTGACGAGGCTTCGCCGAGTCAGAGACTACCTAATCTTGCCCGAGGGTGTGTGAGATTTATCTTGTCTCGCACACATACCCGTGTTTGATTTGTTTTCTCACCCTGCCAACACGAACGGACAGAAATTTGCTCATTTTGACATTGGACATCATGTTCCGTACTATAAAGCATAACGTTGGATTTCTGTTGACACTAAACAAAACATAATACATCACACAATAATTTACTTGGCTTACTCTGGCTTTTCATTTGTGTTTACTTATACACTGAAATGATCTGAAATCATTGATCTGAAATTTGACCTTCCTGACTATTGTTTACTTAACGGAGTTACGTCCCTTTTTATGACGTCATAAAATTCGAGCGGGATTTTTGAATGTTGATTATAACGTTATTTTCAGAATTATCTCGCACATTTAATATGGACATAGTTTTATAAGTCGACGTTGTTGGAAAATGTGCTTATCTAAAAAGAAAAAAAAACAGAATACAAGTGCATTTTGAATGTAAAGCGGACACAAAAACCGCGGGAAAAAGATCGTGTAGGTGTTCTCACCCAGGCGGTTGGGTGAGACGGAAAATGGATGGGTGAGACGGAAAAATCTCACCCAGGCATTGGCTACATAGAAAGCACTACAGGTAGGGTGAGAAAAGGAAATCTCACACCGCTAAAAATAGGAACTGCTGTGTCTCAAAAGTGAGAAAGTGATACTTCTTTTTTTTAACAAAATTTTGTTAAATTTAGATATTGCAAGTTTCCAAATAAAATCGGTTTTTGGGCATGCACCGAAGTACTGGCTACTGGATTGGTAAATACCCCCAGGGACTAACAGTCCACCAGCAGAAGCATCGGTCCAGTGATAATAAATACCAAAATACAGAAGTTACTGTTAATTTCTTTTTAACTTTGTCATTTTGTTATCATTTATGTTGCCTCGATATTGCTATGTTTTTTGGCTTTATGTTTTGCTTTGCTATTCGTATACCGATATTTTAAGGAAAACAGCACATCGATCAATTTGAGAAACTTCACGATACCAGTAAACGGGCGAAGAACTTGTACAGTCAGCTATCGAATAAAGAAGATATAATGAACGTGGATTGGGTCTCGAATATCATGAACTCTTTTCGCGTTTTATAATTCAGGGCACTGTATCATACATAAATGCTTCGACACAGTACACTAATTCACAGCCCATGGATAAGCCTTCAATGCAGCACCCTAATCTAGCTGTGTCTAATTATAATTCCCCATATGATTCTTATAGTTGTAATGGTATGCATGGCGTTACAATGGCAGAGTTATACTTAAACAAGACAACTCAATTGTATACTAATACAACCGACTGACTCATACAAAAAAAAATCAAATTCGGTAAGTACCAGCCAATTGCTCCAAATGGATCAACCACCCAGTTAGACATGTCCGAGTTTTGATGAACAGAACTACATCATGGAGGTGGGCATTGAATACCTAAAGGAGCTTCACGATATCGACAACAAGATGTTCTGGTCTGATAGAAAAAAAAAATGTTTCAAAGTTCGTTTTTGACCCGGATGTAAAAAGTGGATAACAGGAAACACCTACAATGGCTGAAAATTATAATTACATTGCACCATCTGCTATGGAACTACACATGAAGAACACGAATAAGACAAAAGACAAACGTAGACAACGATAGGAACCGGATTTATACTTGGATTACCAGTTACGGTCGAAATATTTCGGGTGTATGTGAAAGGTTAATCGGAGTACCTTTCGAAGTCGGTACTGGAGTGAAGAGTTGGAATAATAAATGCGTTTTAGCAGACCTTTCGGTTGCGGTATTCATAAACACTATTGAAAATAACCATAGTTTTACATGTAGAAAACTAGAAGACAACCCCTCTCACGAGATATAACTTTTCGTTGAGTGGAAATAGAGACCGGTTAAAACCCCAAATGCTCGATCCTTTCAAGTACTTGTCAGTTGTCATTTTCCTTGAAAAGTTAACTAAGTCCATTATTTGCTCATATTTACCCTATTTGTATGAAATTCAAATATCCAAAATAAGCTGAATTTCAGAAAATAAGGTTGGCTTCCCCATTCATGTCATGACATGTTAAGGTCTGCTTCTTTGGACCTATTTTTCTCTGCAGACCATTTATGGTGGCATATCGGTCAGAAATAAAATTTTGTCAATTTCCCCTCTACCAACTCTTTACCCAGTCAGGTACTGGTAGGTTAATCTTTTTTATTATTATTTTTCAAAAATAAATTACTTGAATTCAGGAATTTTTTTATCGGAAAATTAATTTCCTCTTCAAAAGTGATAACTATTGGTACCAGTCGATTTTTCTGATTAGGTTAAGGTGTGGTTTCTGATGAATGCAAAAAATGGATAACAGGATACACCTACAATGGCTGAAAATTATAATTACATGCCACAATCTTCTATGGAACTACACTTAAGAATTGAATGCATTATTTTGAAGTTTCATTGGGATGTGAAAGGGTTGACCGAAGCACATTTTTAATGAAGCGCGGTAGCGCTTCATGTTGAAAATGTGCACCCTGTCAACCCTTTCATAGTCCCTATGAAACTTCAAAATAATGCATTCAATTCTTATAATTACATTATAAACCCGAAGTATAAATAACGACTTTATTTCCAGGGAAGTACATCACGTACATTGGGATTCTATTTTTACAAATTCATCCGCCACGTGAACATGTGGTCAAATGTGTTTCATGGGAATTTTAGCTTCACATTGAAACGCCACGTGATCGATGTTCACCTATCAAACTGACAGAATTGAAAAGAATATTCATGAAATGTAATTATATGAAGAACACGAATATGACAAAAGCCTTACTTACAAATGTTGATTTGATCTGCACCGAAAAGACGAATAAGTTGTCGAAATAGCTGTATGCAGAAACCAAATTCACAGAAACTTCGGTATTTTGTTGTTTTTTCTTTATTACCAATGGATCGGTGCCTCTGCTGGTAGACATTAACTCCCCGAAAGTAATCACAAACCCAGTAGCTTCGGTGCTGGCCCGACAGCAAATTTTATTTGGAAACTTGCAATATCTATATTTAAGAAAATTTCGGTTACAACTAAGGAGTATCTCCCTTTTGCATAGCTCTGATCATTGCTGATTTTGGCTTTTTTAAATTAAGATCCTATTGGGAATTTGTTCTTTATCAGCTTTTGCACATATTTCGATTTATGGATTTCCAAACGTTTTGTTTTGATCTCCACAGAGGAGACATAAGTTGTCGAATTGGCCATATGCAGACAACTGGTTTCTGCATATGGCCAATTCGACAACTTTGCTATTCATAGTAACTTTGGGTTTTTTTATCACTCTGCATGGAAACAAATAAGAAACATGGTTAGGTTTAGGACACCAAAATTGAAAACTAGTTGCTATAACATGTTTAAACATGATTATGGAAAACTTTACATGTTTAATCCATAAACACATACACGCATAATGGCTTTGTAGATTTTCTGCACAGCTGTTCTACAAAATTTTGAGTCTTCCAAATGTTTTGATTTGACTTTATAGAACAGACACAAGTTGTTGAAATCCCAACTGCAAATTAAGTAACACGATATTTTGTAATTTACAACTGATTTAGTCAAAACTATATAAAATAACTTTGCAAGCATAGAAGCAAAGTTTGATAAAAAGTTTGATTGAACAATTGGTAATTAAAGACATATCTATGGCACACCAAAGCCACAAAAATGAGATAATATAGCATTATTATATGTAATGCTATATTATCTGAATTTTTGTGGTTTTGGCGCAGATAATATATTATTACCTCATGATAATTAAATATAGGATTATTTAACATAGGTGTCTATGAATTACAGAGATAGAAAAGTCTTGTCTTGAGATACTAGTAATAGGGTTACTATCTTACTTACCAGTTAACAGGTAACGAACTTACTTATCAGGAAACAGGTAATGAACTATCTAATGTTAGAATATAGTTAAGTACTCTCGACCAATCAGATAACAGGATTTCAGCTGTCTTATTTGTGAAGAACATAAGAAATCATGCTCTTACTAAAGGATTATCTATTGTATTTCACACGTTAGGGTCCATAGCTTAAAATTGCGTAAGGCATTTAATTCAGATTGTAAAGCAAGTAGCTGTAAAATAAGAAGATGTCACTCACTCAAAAGCCAATATTATGATATTTTCAAATGATAAATTGAATGTATAATTCAGATAAACACAAAGCAAAAATAGATTAGGGGAGGGGGGCTAATCATTACTTTAATAAAAAAAAGTAAGGGTAAAGCATTGGAGGATACAAATGGCGTTTCGGGTTTAAAACCACATTTTTAGAAATAATTTAAAAAATTTTGTGCAGAATAAGTTGGCAAAAATGTGATATGTACACAAATTATGTCCTTGGCATCAGGATCTTGTGATGATCAAATCGGAAAATCAGTCCCCCNCCCCCCCCCCCCCCCAAAAAAAATAAAATAAAAAATACATACCCACTGTAGCACATTTTAAGCCTCAGATGCATAATAAAACATAATATCAAACTATAATTCAGTATATCTAAACCATCTCTCCTAAATTCTATAAGCTCAAAACCTTTCTTCTCTTTAATGATTTAATATATATGATTACATTTATAACATCCGTTTTATCACCTTCACAGTTTCCTATAGACCTTAATTACTCCAATTACGGCATGCATGGGTGATGTCAAATTTGGCTAAATTAGTCTATTTATTGTGTGTCTATAATGTCTGATTACTGTAATTATTTCTTGAGTACTTAACAATATTTTTAATTTATAAGAACATGATTATCCCCTTCTTCGTGATAAGTACTCGCTAACGCTCGTACTTATTCACGAAGAAGGGGATTATCATGTTCTTACATATACATAGATGGCAAATTGACATTGTCTTATAGAAAATAAAAAGGCTTTCAACTCCTAACTTCTATTGTTGAAGATTGTTGGTTTTTATAAATAATTGCTCAATTCTGCGAGGGTGTCACACTTACATATGAAAAGGAAAGGAAACGGGGTAAATGTCAAGGAGACAACATCCCATATCCAGGTTAAAACGACCCAAAACAAAGCATCTAGGGGTCACCGTACGATCTTCAACACAGTGAGGAACCTCACACCATATAGCAAGCCCTAAATGGTCCCAAAAAGGTAAAAAAGTGAATAAATCAATGGAAACAAACCACATCCAATAACCCAAATATCAAGAAACTAAAATTTGTATATTTCACTGAATAGGTGTCTTCCCATTTATCCAACTTTTAAAAATCACTATCCCAAGTTATCCGACTTTTTATTTAATTGCCTAGAGGTATATTTATTTAGTACCTGAGACTAATGGTGTAGCAAATTAATTAACAACAATTTGTTCCATGGATCAAATTTGATAAAAATTGTGTAACGTGTGAATTTGAATTTAATTTAAAGAATATGGATAAAATTCTTGACAATTTAAAGAATTGATAAGTTGCTAGATTTTTAATTAAATTTAAGTACAAAAAATTTAATAAAAACAAAATCATTTTTTAAAGAAACAAATAAATTAATAAAAACCAAAAATAAAGAACAAAAAAAACACACAACTTTTAAAAAACGGGATCAATAAATATAGCCTTTTTAGTGGAAAGGGTAAATTTTGCAATGTAACCTTTAAATCAAAATTAAAAAAAAGAAAAATGAGAATGAAAGAATTACACAAAATATGTTTAATCACATGTTATTAGCTTTGAACACTATTCCAGAAGAATTTGTGATTATATTTTTTAATTTGACAACTGCCCAATAAGCATTCCGAGCAATTTGCAATGCATATAAGCAAATGCATTCTGACCACATTCTAACCGGTGGAACGCAGCTAATAAAGCAGCCGTTACCAATGATTCTGTAACACAGACAGAGAAACCACCACTTACAGAAAGCGATACACAGACAGCAATACAGACAAGCAATCAAAGCGTCAATACGTCACCCAGGAAAACCACAGATAAAGCTCTACAGGCTCCAGCTTTATCACGTGGCGCACGGCAGTTGACACCTAAGAAGTACAGAGTCAACGATGACGACTTCTTCAGGGACAGAAAATGGACTTCCATAGAAACAGTATCAAGCCCACACAGTCCCAGTAAAAAATGCTACAAGACGATCTTGGATGACGGTGCAGTACATTACTCAGCAGCATTTGACATTGACAACGCTACCTATGAGCATCTACCTCCACAAGACATGCCAGCTAATCTGGGAGAAAGACCTGAAACACCTACAGGAGAACGGTGACCAAAGAAAAGAAAAGAGATCAGCAAAGAAGCAACTACACATGTAGCAGTCTGCAATTACCAACCGGTAAGCCGGACTCTAAAACCCAATCATCATCACCACATTTCATATTCAGTCTAACCATGGCAAATGCATAAGTACGAGTAGATTACATTCAACACGCAAAAGGTCACTACTTAGCAGTGAATTGCTATAGATATGTCATGAAAACAAGAAAACAGGAAAGAGCTATTGGAAATGTGCCGAGAAAGAATGTCCAGGTACAGCAAACACTCGTGATAATCTTATTACTGGATTTCCAAGAGACTATAACCACCCACCTGCTCAAGCCGACATAGATGACAGATGTCAGGTCACCTACCAACGCCTATTCGACATTGTTGAGACAAAAGCAGCAGACAAAACATCCCAATCAATCCAACTGCCATCTTTCTTGACTTCGAGTCACCAGCACGCAACGCAGCAGAGGCAGCATTTCCACATGCATCCATGAAAGGATGCTTATTCCACTACTGCAGACGTATATGAAAAAAAGTACAACAAGGACTAGTCGACCGGTATACCAACAACAACTTACTCAACCAACACGTCAGGAGAGCTTCAGCTTTACCACTAGTACCCATTCACCAAGCAGAAGATGTATGGTTCCACACTATTGAGGACTTAGAAACCGATGACATCAGAGTAACCATATTCAACGACTACATAACCAAGCAATGGATGGAGATGGAGACTGCAAGATGGAAAATTGAAAATAGAAAAATTGTTATTTAAAATTGTATGGCATAATTCTAAGATTTGACTTTTAATTCCCCATTGTTCAAACTTTTAAATTTTTATATAACTTTGCTACAATGTTTGCAAAGTTGTTTGATACAGTTTTGGCTAAATCTGTTGCAAATTACAAAATATCGTGTTACTGTACACTTAATTTGCAGCTGGCATTTCGACAATTTGTGTCTGTCCCATGCAGTCAAATCAAAATATTTAGAAGAACCAAAATTTTGTAGAACAGCTGTCGAAAAAATCTACAAAGCCATTTTGTGTGTATGTGTTTATGAATTTAATATGTTAAGTTTTCCAAAAATGATGTTAAAAAATGTTATAGCAACTTGTTTTCAATTTCGGTGTCCTAAACCTCACCATGTTTCTTATTTGTTTCATGCAGAATAATATTTTCATATCCTCCCTTCCTTAGATCTAATGTTATATAAAATTATAAGGAATGGATTAACATGAGACTAAAACTGGTTCATACCTGATTTTTTTAGAGCTTCATTTGGGTTTTCAGCATGACAAAATTTAAAAATCCCCCAAAACTGTTACTAAGGGGTCTTTTAATGATTTTTTATGTGCATTTCATAATTTTACTCCACTTATTGCAACTGTTAGAATTGTTTCAATTTTGAAGCCTTTCAGGGGGTTCTGTCTATATACGAGAATCTTTTATCTTGTTCAACTACAGAATTGTCTATGAAGAATGGCAGGTATGCTCATAAAATAAAAAGTGCTGAAATTAATTTTAGATGTGGTGTATGGTGACTTTTGGTAAAAAAAAACAATTACCGTGAATTTGGTTTCTGCAGATAAGAAAAAGAAGGGAAACGGGGAATGTGTCAAAGAGACAACGACCCTAAGGGGAGC
Organism: Modiolus philippinarum; assembly: GCA_002080025.1. Lineage (NCBI taxonomy): Eukaryota > Metazoa > Mollusca > Bivalvia > Mytilida > Modiolidae > Modiolus > Modiolus philippinarum. The sequence goes on from MJUU01065852.1 coordinate 28,794, forward strand.
AATAACAACTCAAACTATAACTATTTCGACAATTTCTTTCTTTTCGGTGCAGATCAAATCAAAACATTTGTAAGTTAGCTTCATCAGAAACCACACCTTACCTAATAAGAAAATATCGTACCAATAGTTGTCACAGTTGAAGAGGAAATTAATTTTCCGACAAAAAATCCTGTTGTTGAAATATTCAGAATTTAAGTAATTTATTTTGAAAAAAATAATGAAAATGACTTCCGTATTAACCTAAGTAAAGAGTTGGTAGAGGGCAAATTGACAACATTTTATTTTTGACTGATATGCCATCATAAATGGTCTGCAGAGAAAAAATAGGTCCAAAGAAGCAGACAATAACTACAATGACATGAATGGGGAGATCAACCTTATTTTCTAAAATTCAGCTTATTAAAGACTCGGTATAAAATGGTGCAAAGGAGAATGTGCAGATAAACAGGCTCTTATTAATATGTTTAAAGATAAAATCATTAGTAAAGTCGCCAAGAGAATTAATTCTTATGAAGATAATTATTAGGAGTCACCTCCTACGCTGCCTGTTACGGTTAACAGAATTAAGTCAAAACTGAGAGAAAATATGTGTTTGCACCTATCGACAAAACTTTATATAATGTTGCCATCATTTAAAAAAATACTATATCAATGTATACAAAACGAATTGGCCAAGTCAAGCACTTTTATAAGTACAAATTGTGACGAGAAAACACTCACCAAACATCACAAAGATACAGAAACGCTCCAAGTTCCACCTAAGGATAACACCTTACCTACTATGTACTGGATTCCTAAGCTTCACACAAATCCCTACAAATATCGTTTTATTTTGGCTTCGAGTCATTGTTCTACAACAAATTTGTTCATCAATTTAACCAGTGCACTTACTTGTATAAAGAAGTAAGTAATAAAATATTGTGAAAAAAAATCGAAGCTTTGGTGTAAATTTCTTTTGGAGTGTAATAACTTCACTTGAAGTTTAAAATAAATTACAACCTATAAAAAGACCAGCTTCATCTATTGACAATTATGATTTTTCTACCCTTTTACATACACTGATTAAATCCAAATTGAGACAACTTATTACAAAATCCTCTAAATTTTCTGATCTTTTGTTCATTTGCTGTAACAAATATTACTCACAACAACCAATGCTCATGGGCATGTGATGATATGATTAAGGCACTGAATCTGTTCCTAGACAACATTTATGTTCGTTTTGGCACCATTGTTTATAAAAAGGTCACTGGAATCCCCATGGGTACTAATTGTGCACCCCTCGTTGCAGATGTTTTTCTATTCTGTTACGAACTGGATTTCATGAAAAAACTATAAAATGGAACAATACCAAAAAGTGATAAACTCAGCTGGTACGGTTTGCACGCGTTTGTTCTACCCTTAGAGATTTAAATGAGCATAACCTTACTCTCACATCCAAACTGTTACAAAAAGGTTATAGATTTCAAAACTTGTTAAATCCTTTTAAGAAATTTTACAGAAGATATGAACATTTGATAGCTAATTGTGACGTGACTCGCAAACAGCTAATTACAACGGGCATTTCTCATCATCGATTTTATAGAAATGTTGTTAAAAATGCCAGAAACTGATGAAAAGAATCCAGAGAAAATGTGACGTAACTTAAATTCTTTACGTAATAGTGGATATTGACGGGATATTCTAAACGAATCCGTTAAACTAGCCGTTTGATTCCAGTGAACTGAAGATTTTATGCATACTGGCCTATTATTGATACTGCCAATGTCTACTGAAATACATGACGACTCTTCACCTAGCCCTTCGGGAAGTTTTGAGTTTGATTTTTTTTCCATAGTGCGACAGTGTTTTACCAGCAGACTAGGTTCCTTGAGTTTAGTGGCGAGCACTCTTTGACCCAACTTTTTACGTTTTGTCACATTCTTTCCTTTTTCAAGGTGAGGTAGTGGTCAGAGAGTTAGTAGTCTACCTGTATTGGGTTTCACTCGTATGTTTATTATATTATAGGGAAAAGGGATATAAAAATAGGAGGTTTGGGTACACATAAGCCGGTTTAACCCTACCGCTAGCTTTTGCCAGTGCTGGTACCAAGTTCGGCTATCCCGAGTTTCTATCGTTATTTATGCTTGTCTCTAGTCTTTTTGTGTTTTCTAGTGCAGTGCCCTTGTGGTTGTGGCTTGTAATAGTCATTTTCAGTCATTGAAGGTGTTTACTGTTATGTTGACTTTGCTATATAACTGAAAGAACAATGAAGGGAAACATTGACTTTATAGAAAATGGAAGATAATTATAATGAGATATATTAAGGTTTTATTGGAACTGCAAGTGTATGTAGTTAAATTTAGGAATACATTCAAAAGCCTTAGCCTTAACATATTTTATAGTAGTTTTATATTTGTTACAGGTGAACAATAATTATACCCATCGCTTTAGCGGGTGGATATTTAGTGATCATGTTGTCCGTTCGTCCGTCTGTCTGTTCGTTATTCCGTCCGCCATAGGGTACATACTTTGTGGCGACAACTACTCCTAGACCACTTGGTGAAATTTTTTGAAACTTTTACAGAATATTCAGTACATATTGCCATTATGCACGAGCTATTTAAAAATTTTGATTTGACTTGAAATTTTTTGTGATTTTTTTACATCTGGAATCAAATGGGGGAGCGAGGGTATGTTTTTGTGAGCTTTCCTCACAGTTTTTTTTTCTAGTTATGCCTAAAAAGGGAGAAAAGGTTACAGATCACAACTGCCAAGAAAGAAAAATTATATGCAAGAAAAAAAAGAAGATCAACAACAGATGGAAGATGTTCAGCAAGAGGATGTTGATAATCAACAACAGGATGATGGTCGACAACAGGATGATGGTCAACAACAGGATGATGGTCAACAACAGGATGATGGTCGACAACAGGATAATGGTCAACCACAGGATGATGATCAACAACAGGATGGTGGTCAACAACAAGATGATGGTCGAGGGATGATCAACAATAGGCTGACGGTCAACAATAGAGCGATAATGGTCAAATACAGAAGAATGACGGTCGATATCATTATGATGGTCAACAACAGAGATGTTCAACAAGAGTATATTGATGGTCAAAAGAGTGACGATTAACAACCGGATTATGGCCAACAACAGATTTGTTGGTCAACAGGAGAGTGGTACTAGTCAAATACAGAAGGATGATAGTTACAGAAAGATGATAGTGGACAACAAATAGATGTCTGTAGTCAAGAAAAGGGTGTCAGTAGACAACACAATTATGGCATTAGACAACCAAAGTATGGCATATAGACAACAAAATCTTAATTGTTCACAACAGAGGAATGATAATCATCAACAGAGGGACGGTAGGCGACAACACAAGTGCAAAATTTTCAACAACGGATGGAAAATAGAAAACAACACAAAAATTATGGCGGACAACATGAAGATATTAGAAGATAACAGAAAGGTGATAGGGATAAAAGAAGGTTGACAGTCAACATCATAGAGGTTTTGGTGAACAGCATAACAATGTTAGTAGACAACAGAAGGGTGGTGTTCGACAACAGGAGGATGATGGACAACGGCAGAAAAATGTTGGTCATCAACATAAGGATTTCAGTAGACAACAGAAGGGTAATGGACAACCGAAAAATGTTGGTCAACAAAAGACAAATGTTTGTAGACAACAGAAGGTCAAAAGTCCATAAAAGGAAAATGATAGTCGACTACCGAAATATGCCAGTAGACAACAGAAGAGTGATGAACATCGACAGAAAAATTAAAGTCAACAGCAGAAAGGTAATAGGCAACAAAAGAAAAATGTAAGAACCCAACATAAAGGTTATGGGCAACAAAAGAAAAATGATGGCAGACAACAAAAGGTTAATAGCTAACAACAGAAAGGTGTTCATAGACAGCAGAAAGGTGATGGATGACAAAAACTGAGGGTCGACAACAGAGAGATGTCAGAAGAAAACAGAGTGGTTATGAGCATCAACAGAAAAATGTTGGTCAACAACAGAAAGGTGTTCAACAACAGAAAAATTTTGGAGGACAAAAGAAGGCATCTGTAGACAACAGAAGGTGTATCCATTGAAAATCAGTCAAAGTGTGCCGATTTATTTGTAAAAATGGCTGTGGGGTTTTCTCACCGTTCATTGAAGATTTTATGGTTGGTTTGAGTTGTTATTACTCCCATTTGGGTCGTTGTCTCTTTGACACATTCCCCGTTTCCCTTCTTTTTTCTATTTTAAATCAGAAATCAATTAAAAGCTTTTTATTTCAATAGAACAACATATCAACGATATCAAAACACATAAGTTAGCTCTGGATGTATGACTTTATATGCTAGGCACACATTCAAACCGGGCAAGGGTATTTTGGGTGGTGAATTACGTTACTTCTTTAAATTATATAAAAACCAGAATTTTTTTGTCATGATTATAACAAAACAATGTGTGTAGATTGGTATAAACTTCAGAAAATAAAAAAAATACTGCTCAGTAATAATGTGACTAGTACGGAAAAATGTGGAGGAAGAAAAAGACTGATAATCGGCTGATTTAGATTTTAAGTCCTTGATTGATTTCCCGCAATACCCGTTTCTGATCAAAATTTTGGTTGCATAGGTTTAAGTTTGGTGTAAGATAGAATTAACAATACAACAAAGTAACTGTTAATTTATTTTCTGCATATGCGCATTTCGATAATTTATGTCTCATCAGTGCAGATCAAATCAAAATATTGGAAGCCTATTAACCGAAAATCGTGTAAAGTCTAATAGAGAACAAATGATCATGGGGATCGAAATAGAAAAGCCAGAATTTAGCTAAGGACAGAGCCATGCCTGATAGAGATAGTCCTTAGTTTTTAAACAAAATTTTGTAAAATTTAGATATTGCAACAAGTTTCAGAATGAAATCGGTTTTCGGTCAGCACCAATGTACCGACTTTTCGGTACGTGAATACCCTCGCGGACTAAAATTGCACCAGCAGAGGCATCGGCCAAATGGTAATAAATAACAAAATACCGAAGTAACTGTTAATTTATTTTCTGCATATGCGCATTTCAACAATTTATTCTCATCAGTGCAGATCAAATCAAAATATTGAAAGTCCATTAACCGAAAAAGTGTAAAGGCTGATATAGAACAAATAATCTAAGGGTCGGAATAGAAAAGCCAAAATTCAGCTTAGGATGGATCTATGCATGATGGAGATAGTACTTAGCTATTGGATTGACGATTCGGTTCTCACTTTACTTACAAAATTCAGCTTAGGATGGATCTATGCATGATGGAGATAGTCCTTATCTATTGGATTGACGGTTCGGTTCTCGCTTACTTTTCTAAAATTTTGTAAAATTTAGATATTGCAAGTTTCAGAGTGAAATCGGTTTTCAGGTCAGCACCGAATTACCGACTATTGGGTATGTGAATACCCTCGGGGACTAACAGTCCACCAGCAGAGCCATCGGCCCAGTGGTAATAAATATAGAATAATGGAAGTTTTGTTTTTGATACAAAAAATATTGACGAAAAATACTGGACGAGCCAATTGTGGGCGAGTCCATTAATGGAGCCAATATTTCTTGTATCAAAAACAAAACTTCGATTATTATTTTATCGGTAATTAACTAAATCATTTAATAGAACAAATTTTGAAAATGAATGTTTAATTTTCAACAAATCGTGAAATTGACTAGTATTTATTAGTTTAAGAATTTGTACGATCCGGTAAGAGTCTCTTCTTTGTTTCATTGATTCTGATTGACAAAGTAGGCGTGGCTTAAGATACCTTTTGCCAATATTTTTTCGTATTCCGACCGTAGAAAATACTGAAAATACTTTTGAAAATATTTGCTCCGTGAGATCAAAGGAAACACATACAAATTACCGATAAATAACAAAATACCAGAATACATCGGCAAGCTTTTCTTAAAAGCTTATATTTGTAAAAATAAAGAGGGGTCTTTATACTGCATGGGCCGTGGCGTTTCTCCACACAGTTTGGCTACAATGGTTCTCGGTTAGGCTCTCTGTATTATGACCTGAATACCCTACATAGACAGGGCATTTCCCTATCAACCTGGGCAGTTCTGTAGCCGGTGCAGATGAAAACCGATTCAGGTGTTAAGTTTAAAAGCGATCTATATCATTAATCATTCTATCACATTTTGCTATGTCATATTTAGTAGAAAAAAGTTCTTGTTTTTTCTTGAATAATCTTATATATCTTTTCAACAAATTCAACAAACCTCGCCAGTATCCTGCATCACAAAAAAGTAAAAAAACAAACAAGCAAACAAAATTCACCCCCATATTTCAAACAAACACCATGCAGTTCCAATAATTTCATACATCTATACTTGTCTCAATTCGATGTCCAACAAAACGAATTGGCAAAGTCTAGTACTTTTATACATAGAAATTTCGACAAGAAAACACTCACCAAACAACACTGCAAGGACGAGGAAAAGCTCAAAGTTCCNTCAGGCACGGTGACAAGTCGTCTGTCATCGCCTGTCGTTTGGCATCATCGCAAGTGTGCAACACAACGTGTTGAACATCTCCAGTCACATCGTGACATTCCTGTAGCAGAATCCCTGCTACATTTACTATGAACTGGATTCCTAAGCTTCACAAAATCCCTGCAAACATCGTTTTATTTCGGCTTCGAGTAATTGTTCTACAAAAAACTTTTCCATCCATTTAACCAGTGCACTCACTTGTATAAAGGAGTTAGTAATAAAATATGTGAAAAAAAACATGGTGTAAATTGCTTTTGAAGTGTAAAAAGAATCCCTTGACGTTTTAAATAAATTAAAATCTATAAAAATATCAGTTTCATCCATTGAGAGTTATTTATATCACCCTTCCGAATAAATTGATTAAGCGCAAATGTGGACAACTTATTAGATGTTCCTGTTTAATTTTCTGGTCGTCAGTTCATTTTCTGTAACAAAATGCAGGATTCTTCTTCTATATTGCTAGCAACAACCATTGCTTCTGGACATATGGTGATATGATTAACCCACTTAATCTCTTCGTGTCATTGTTTATAACAGGTTATTGGAATCCAAATGGGTCCTAATTGTGCACCTCTCATTGCAGATCGCCTTTTGTTCTGGTACGAATAGGATTTCATGAAGAAAAAACTACAAAATGGAACTATACCTAAAAGTGATAAACATATTTCAAGTTTCAATGATACATTTACGATAGCCTTACTAATGACGACAATCCTCAGTTTTTAGAATATGTCGACATACTTTACCCACAAGAACTGAAACTTAATAAAGCAAACATTGATTATAAACACTGCCCTTCTCTGGGTCTAAGTATCATCATTGACTCGAGAAAAATGAAAACTAAAATTTGTGATAAAAGGGGTGAATTTGATTTCACTATTATCACTTTACCTTTTCTTCACGGCAACGTTCTTCTAGCTCAATTCTACATATCTCACAACTTCTACGATTCGCAAGCGTCTTTTACTCTTGAAGATTTTAACGAGCGTAACATAACTCTCACATCAAAATATTTACAAGAAGGTTATAGTTTCAAAAATTATTTAGTACTTTTAAGAAGTTTTACAGAAGATATAAACATTTGATATCCAAATATGACGCGACTCGCAAATAGCTTATTACATAGGGCATTTCTCATCCTCGATGTTATTGAAGTGTAGAATGCCAGCAACTGATCAAAAATCCAGATAATAGTTTTGGTATCCATAAACCGGTTTAACCCTATCGTAAGTTTTTGCTAGTGCCGGTACCAAGTCCGGTTATCCCGAGTTCCCATCGTTATTTATGTTTCTTTACTACCAAGTTGTTTTTGTTTGAATTCCCCATATAGTTCCTGTAGTCATGTGATAACTTTCGAAATGGATTCTATAAAAATCAATCAATCAGGTACGAGGGTAAATGAGAACTAAAGCATCAACGATTTTCAAACATGCTGATGTTGCTAGTTAATTGTTCTACATTCATGACAAATATGTCGTACTTCCTTCCCATAAGGCCTCTAATAGTAACATTGATTACATCAATTGTTTAGAGAAAGAACTGGGCATGGCAGCTACTACTCGTCCAGGTATTTATAATTCCAACAGAAAATCCAACCTAGGATGCAATCAAAACTCTTTGCTCAGGTGATCACCGCCACATTACTTTCTTCTTGTTTTTTTAATGTTGGAATTGAATAAATTGTTCTAGCCTTGATAAAGCTGATATATTTAATGTCTAGTCAACAAGCCAAAAAAAAAAAATTAAAAAAAATTGCTTGCTTGCTGCACGTCTAGAAAAAAATCAGCTATATTTTTGATGAAGCAAGTTTGTTAAGTGGAAGTTCAAACAATATTACCGAAAACAGAACCGTCAAGAGCCAAAGGTTAACAGGAAAATAGACAAAGCAGGTGTAAATCAAAGGGAAAAGTTGTCAACCACAAGAACTGAACAAACAAAAAATACAGAATAACTTCAATATTAGGAAGGTGAAAATTTCACATTTCATTTTTCCATGTTTCTTACCTGCATCTGAATTGGTTACATTGGTTCTATCTACAGAGCTAAAAATGGTTGTTAGGGAAAACACCGTCTATACGTGGTAGTTAGGTCAGGATATAAAAGCTTCACTGCGACCCACAGTAGACAAACTAAAAAGAAAGGCCACATTTGATAGGGTTTTAAGACCCCTTCTACATTGATAAAAGGGCAGACTCCCTTATAAAAGTCAAAATTCCCTTCCCGTATCAAATTATTCCCGTTTCCAGACGTTAGTCATTGTCCTATAGTTGTTGCTCTTACTAGTCATTGCCCTATTTGTCCGATCCTCCTGTTTTTCTCTTTTTACTAACTATTTGAATCGATTAACATGCTCTCGACATAGCCGAAATTCTCCAAACTTGACGTAAATCTTTATCCAAAAACAAGATATGGAATATTCTCCGTCCTAATATTTTAATTATTCTGCTAATGAAATGTGGATATAAAAAAAAACTCTAAAAATCTGCTTGACATCTTAAAATCAATATCACACTGTAACAGCATTCACACTTTTGACTTCTCCGCACTTTATACTATCATTCCTCATGAACAACTGAAATCACGGCTTTAAGATTTAATTTATATATGTTTCTCCCGTAAGAACGACGAACGAAGATATAAGAGAACAATAGAAAAAAAGAAGGGAAACGGGGAAAGTGTCAAAGAGACAACGACCCAATGGGGAGTTATAACAACTCAAAGCGCCATAAGATCTTCAATGAACGGTGAGGAAACCCCACACCCAACGGCAAGCATACATTGTGAAATACGACTCAGAGTCTCAGAAAAAAAATATACATAGGAAGTGATAAAAATGTTAGAGTTTCTGATCGACAATATCCGTGTCCAGTTTTGAATGACTCGCTTTCCGACAGACTATCGGAATTCCAATGGGCACAAACTGTGCACCTCTTTTAGCCGATCTTTTCTCCACACATTTGTGGTCGAATTCATCTAAGGACTCTTCATAATAAAGGTAAAAAACTGGCCAAGTTCTTTAATTTCAGCTTCCGTTATATAAATGGCATTTTATCACTAAACAACCGTCGCTTTGGTGATTTTCTTCAACTTATCTAACCAAAAGAGCTCGAAATTAAGGATACTACCGATACCTTGACCTTCATCTTGAAATTTACAACAGAGGTACACTTCAAAGTAGGGTGTATGACAAACGCGATGACTTCACTTTTCAAATAGTCAACTTCCTTTTCTTTGTAGCAACATTCTAAAAGCACCGGCAGATGGAGTTTACATCTTAAAATCAAGATCAATATCACACTGTAACAGCATTCACACTTTTGACTTCTCCGCACTTTATACTACCATTCCTCATGAACAACTGAAATCACGGCTTTAATATTTAATTTATATATGTTTCTCCCGTAAGAACGACGAACGAAGATATAAGTAGATTGTAGCAGAGAACAATAGAAAAAAGAAAGGAAACGGGGAATGTGTCAAAGAGACAACGACCCAAAGGGGAGTTATAACAACTCAAAGCCGCCATAAGATCTTCAATGAACGGTGAGGAAACCCCACACCCAATGGCAAAGCATACATTGTACTCATGTTGTGTCCTTGTGTCTTGATGTTTCCAATGTCCCTGGATTGTTCGCTTTTTGACTGACTTACTTTGTTCTCACTTATACTTTGAAATTATATTACGGTTTGGGGAAAACACAAACTCGGTGCTCCGGCTGGCTCCAACGCCAGAGCTCTTGGCTCTAACACTAGAAACCTGTGCTCAGTACTGTTGACACCTCTCACAGGGATTTTGGCTCTCAGAGAGCTGATGAGCCCGTCTAACTACCCCAACGTTTATAACATATTATTTAGAATATCAATATATATTATTTTTTCTTGCACTTTTAAGGGTGTAGACCTGAGGAAGCCTAAAATGTTCCACTCGTTTAATTTTCTTAATATTTTCAATATTAAGACTACACATGTTCATGTCGACTTTCAGCAATTTTCAACAATTTTTACGGTCCCGTTTTATGTCTAGTGGTCATCAAAGATACCCATTTTCCTCATGTTATTTGTTCCGTTCAGAACTTGATTGTGGTATATAGAATCGGCCCTAATTAAATTTGTATTTGATCTAAAATTATTTCAAATGCAAAATTCTGCAGTTTAGATATGTGTGAAAGTAAGCATGAATAATGATAGTAATTTAACTAATTGAACTGAAATACACGGATGTTCTGAATTATACTGCTGAAATTTTCACTCTATTTTGATCATTATTAAACACTTCTTGTAAAAAATTTTGTCGTTTAATTTTCACCAAAAACTGAGAATAGAAAGAAAACTAGTATATGTAAGATATATTTAAATCTTAGAAAATTCTACCCGGTCCCATTTTTTCTTAATTTAGAATAAAGTGGGTAAAAATCATTAAAATTGCTGAATCTGTGCTATAAGTTACCTCCCTTGGAAGAAATCCGACTTTTACATATTTTCATTATCTTTGGACAGCATCCAAAAAATGTATATTAAAATGCACTCATTATAAATTAGTGGATGTTGGGTATCTGTTTTCATGACAAAATTAAAATTTATTTGCTATGTGGAAAAAAATTTACAATTTTAAAATTTTGATAATACCTATTGCAATGATTCTATCTGTTTGTGGAAGTAATAAAAAAGTGAAAAATAGAGTTATCTCCTCCTACCCCAGGTCTACCCCCCTTAAATAGTTTATTACGTTTTTCGCCCCAACTTGTAGTGCGGTATCGGCCAATAAGAAAGTTCAGTTTTTCGTGATATCACTTGTTTTCGTAAGTTGTACTACAACTTGTAGCATAACCTCTTCTACTGCCATGCTGTTAAATCGCTAAAAGTTGGAACAAGTTTGACGATGCAGCTCCGTTAAAGATATTTGGTGAACAATGTTGCCACTTTGCTTTTTTATAGTCAAAAGTATGCGTATCTAAGAGTGTTCGAACTTAAATATCGGCAACCGGACTCAAAATGATAGGCGAAAGCCGAATTTTAAATGTTTCTCGGGGACGTATATTCGAACTCAAAACTCAAAACTCAAAAGTGGAATTTCACTGTGTGCATTTTTAATGTAACAGTCGGTTGTTTAAAATTATTCCCAAGAAATCATCTCTTGTCATATTTTTATATTGCTGAAAAGAGCTTGACGAATAGTTCCACCTCACCAAGTAATTTAGAAATAATTTTATGTGATGATATTGTCTTAATGTGTCACTGGTCGAGTTTTGGTGCCTCAGTAAAATTTTTGTACTTTTCTGGTGTTATCCATTCAAAAGCATATTGAGTTTTTTTGTCCACGGACTCCCATTTTTGTTTGATAAGTTCATTTTATACATCTTTAGAAGCCTTCTCAAAAATGAAATCCCATTTTATAGCTTGTCACATTCATGGATAAATATATTGCTTCTTTTTTAAAGAAAATTTATTCAGATGAGTTCAGTTTTTAAAGACTTATTCCTAGTGGGTCTCGATGGGGTATTTATAAGCGGGATTCCAAGTGCCTTTTAATGAAGTGGGAACCACTGAAAAAAGAGCTCTTGAAACAGGAAAAGGTTGGCAGTCTGTAAAATATTTTCCAGCTCGGTAAACGGGAAAGTGAAGAAAAAAAAATGGCGGGCTTTCGAGAAAGGGACCCTCCTTTGACTTACGTTAACCCTTTTAAAATTTTCTCACAAAAAATTACATGTATTTGAAATCTTTTTAGAAAATAAATTTCCCAGCAAACAATTTCCAATACGATCTGAAATTTACCGACGTTATAACATGAAGTAAAAAAATCAACAAAAAAAAAACAAAAAACAAAAAAAAACTACACAAAATTATTTCTAGATTATTCGGCGAAACTATTCGTGCTCTTTTAAGCAATAAAGAAAATACAAAATCGGAAAACTAGATTTTTTTGAAACAGCTACTGTTTTTCAACTTTTATTTATTCAACGATTTCCCGCCATTTTTAAAACTTTTTTTTCGCTGCTTGAAACAAATTTCACGGAAGAAAAATTCTGGTTCAGGTTGTTTGTGGTTTAAAAATATTTTATATCTTGGTTGTCAACTTAACTGAAGTTGAGACATAAGACAGTGTATGCTAAAGACCAAACTTATTTGGGAGAATTTACATAGAGCATACGATAAGCCAAACTTCAGGACCGATGTCATGAAATCTGATATAAGAACTAAACATGATTAATAAATTAATAAATTGCGTGTTATGTGATATGACGTAAATATGAATAACTTATTCCTTGCCATGTGTACTATTTGCGCATCAGTGGGTTTATTTCAGGTGTGGAGTCGATAGAGGGCGCTGAATCGACAACATTACCAATTTTAGACTAACAAAAACAACTCTCGTAACTCGATAAGTATTTGGGGGGCGTGGCCTATAGCTGTGTTTTCGGACTTACTCTGGCCTTTTTATTTCGTTAAGTGTATGTGCTTTTACAATCTTCTCGTTGTAATAAATCAGTATTGTTTCCATTTTATTGTTGCCTATTCAAATTATACGGTTTACACATAGATTGATATTTTATTTAGCTTTAGTCATTCTTCTATTTTCAATTTCATCACCGACTAATCAGAAACTTTCGGAACCCTGACATGCGCCTTTACCATCGGATATTTTAGGCAAGGAACAAAACTGACAGGTTGACTTGGACATAAACATTAGTCCGAAATATTATGTCCGTTTTGACACTAGAGGCGAAATTGGAACGGGTAGATCCCAGCACGCCATGGGGATTTCGTATGCAAGGAGGAAAGGACTTTCATAGCCCGTTATCAATCCAAAGGGTAAGTTTTGATTCATCAGAGTCTTTCATTTCAAGGATGTTTACGAATTTCTAACAGTCTACTCTAACTAAGCCCAATGACCCCATGGACCACACCAACATTTCAGTTGTAAAAACATGGACTGTCAATTTCATGTCATTAATAAACATAATCATATTTGACATGAAATAAAACTGTGTAACACAGTCATCGTCCAAACTTTATCAACCCCTCCCCATTCCCTCCCCAGCTTCGGAACTATACCCTTATGGTACTTTTCCTTGTGCTGATGAATTGATAGTTACGCATTGTTAACCAAATTAGAACAATATAGAAGGACCTACAGATCTAGGGTTCAGGCAGCTATCCCCCCCCACACACACAAACACACATGTATGAAGGGGTAATGACTAAAAGTTCTTTTTGCTCATTTGGTGGAACTAATATAATTTGTTGACATGTGAACAATTCATCGTTATATACATTCACTAGAACAGTGCAGAAAAACATGATTATGTTGTACAAGGGTGAAATACATTTCTCTTATTATACCCCCACTTTAGCCCGTGGTATCCATTCGTCTGTCCTTTCTTTCGTTATTCCATCCGCCATGTGGTACACACTTTGTAGCGATAACTCCTCCTAGACCACTTGGTGAAATTCAATGAAACTTTCGATTCACAGAATGTTCAGTACATATCATTGCCATTGTGCACCATGTATTTAAAATTTTGATTTGATCTTTTTTTTTTTGGGTGGGG
>MJUU01065852.1:59090-112561 GCA_002080025.1 Modiolus philippinarum
ATTAAGGGGAGATAATTCGTCTTTGAATATTTTCTGGAAAAAGGGGGGAGGACAAACCTTGTCAGCCCATGTTCTCCAAAACTGTTGCTTGGATTTTGATGAAATGTTGCACAGTTGTAGTACACCATCTGAAGATGTGCATGAAATAATATGGTTGCTTTCCAAAATTATTAAGGGGAGAAAATTCGTCTTTGAATATTTTCTGGAAAAAGGGGGAGACGAACCTTGTCAGCGCATGTACTCCTAAACCCCTGCTTGGATTTTGATGAAATTTTGCACAGTTGTAGTACACCATCTGAAGATGTGCATGAAGTAATATGGTTGCTTTCCAAAATTATTAAGGGGAGATAATTCTTCTTTGAATATTTTCTGTAAAAAGGGGGAGGAAGAACCTTGTCAGCACATGTTCTCCTAATCCCCTGCTTGGATTTTGATGAAATATTACACAGTTATAGTTCACCACCTGAAGATGTGCATGAAGTAATATGGTTGCTGTCTGAAATTTTGAAGGGGAGATAATTTGTCTTTGAACATGTTGAATATTTTCTGGAAAAAGGGGAGAACTTTGTCAGCCGTATTCTCAAAAACCATTGCTTGGATTTTGATTAAATGTTACACAGTTGTAATACACCAACTGATAATGTGCATGAAATGATATGGCTGTTGCCCAAAATTTTGAAGGGGAGATAATTTGTTTTTGAATATTTTCTGGAAAAAGGGAGAGGGGGTGAACCTTGTCAGGGCATGTTCTCCTAAACAGGTACTTCGATATTGCTGAAATGTTACACAGTTGTAGTATACCATCTGAAAATATGCATGAAGTTATATGGTTTCTGTCTGAAATTTTTGAAGGGGAGATAATTAGTCTTTGAATATATTCTTGAAAAAGGGGGGAGGTATATCATTGTGTCCATACTTGTATTTTGTCCACATTTGTATTGTGTCCATAACTGTACTGTGTCCACACACACTTAATTTTTTACTTACCATATTGATTCAGGGTTCAATTAGCAGGGGGTATAACTGGCTGCCATGGGCGACAGCTCTAGTTTTGTCACTGAAAATGGTTAAGAGAAGATCAAGCGTAATCAAGATGAGAAATCAGATGACAGAGTCATTATGCATATATACTTAAATTTATTATGATGCGCTTGCATTGTAAAGATATATCATAATACAGTGTACAATATTTTATCCGTGATACTCATCCCTAACTAGACATGCAAGTATTGGATTCTCTTACATCGTTTTGTTGACATACAGCCAGTGGAACTTCCATGGCTCGAACACCAAAGGGACCAGTGAAAACAATTCCAGCTGGAGGGGTGTTAGAGCTATTGAGGTCCTTTTTACCTGTTTAATCATTTAATCCTGAACTGATCATGAGGCACCAGAAAATTTTTGCGAGGCAGCCATGGTATTTGAGCTAGTCTGTAGTTCTAGCCATTTAAGTTTTACTGTAGTTGGAATGGAGATTTAGGCATACAGCTACATGTATATAGATTTGTTCCACAATCGTGTGTTGGCCATGGTCCAGATGAGCAATACAGGATTATGAGAGCCTCTTCACCTGGGGAAGAACTTTTAAAAAAAAAATTTTCAACAGATTCTTTGAAGTCTTCTTCATCTCTACTTTATCTATAGTCTTGCTAGTGTGCAGGCAAGTTGGAAGTTGTGCTTATCACTTAGAAGCTGTAAGGGGCAAAAATTGAGTTTTTATAATTATACCCGTACATAGGAATCACCCCGTCCGTCTGTCTGTCCAACTGTCCGTCTGTCCAAGTACCTTGTCAGCGCATGTTCTCCTAAACAGCTGCTTGGATTTTGACGAAATGTTACACAGTTGTAGTACACCATCTGAAGATGTGCATGAAGTGATATGGTTGATGTCTGAAATTTTGAAGGGGAGATAATTCATCTCTGAATATTATCTGTCAAAAAGGGGGATGAACCTTGTCAGCGCATGTTCTCCTAAATGGCTGCTTGGATTTTGATGAAATGTTACACAGTTATAGTACACCACCTGAAGATGTGCATGAAGTTACATGGTTCTTGCCCGAAATTTTAAAGGGGAGATAATTTGACTTTGAATATTTTCTGAAAAAAGGGGGGGTTGGGCAAACCTTGTCAGCGGATGTTCTCCTTAACGGCTCCTTTGAGTTTGATGAAATGTTACACAGTTGTAGTACACTATCTGAAGATGTGCATGAAGTATTATGGTTACTGCCTGAAATGTGAAGGGGAGATAATTTGTCTTTGAATATTATTTGGCAATGGGGGGGGGGGATGAACCTTGTCAGCGCATGTTCTCCTAAACGGCTGCTTGGATTTTGATGAAATATTACACAGTTGTAGTACAAAACCTGAAGATGTGCTTGAAGTTATATGGTTCCTGCCGGGAATATTTACTGGAAAAAGGGGGGACGAACCTAAGTTGTCAGTGAATGTTCTCCTTAACAACTGCTTGGATTTTGATGAAATGTTACACTGTTGAAGTACACCACCTGAAGATGTGCATGAAGGTACAAATGTATATGGTTGCTGCCCAAAATTTTGTAGGGGAAATATTTCATCTTTGAATATTTTCTGGAGAAAGGTGGGAGGTATATCAATGTGTTCACATTTGTTCTGTGTCCACGACTGTATTTTGTCCACACACACACTTAAATTTACACTTGCCATATTGATTCAGGGTTCAATTAGCGGGGGTATAACGACAGCTCTAGTTTTAATTAGTTTTTGTGAGATTTTATTGGAATTTGTGTTGGATCTTTCATAAAAAAAATCTTTCAATAGTCTATTGACAAATTTGGCAATTTCTGAGATATACATGCAATGTAATAGGCCAAGAGGGGGGAAATAGGGATTAACAAAGTATTAGCAGTTATTTTTTATAAATAGTGTCATTTCTTAGAAGGACATGTATAGGCCATGGTCAGAGAAGCTCCTTCCATTTCCAAGCTAGAAGGGGCCAAGGGGGTCCAAAATGTTTTTAGGAATTCAACGTACCTAAAAATTTTATACCCTCTGCTCCAAAAGAGAATTTTTCTCTTCACCTGCTCAAAACAGCTACTTGATATTTGGTATGATGCTTCAGTGTGGGTCCTATATACTGTGCCCACATTTTTTGGCCATATAGAATTGCCACTTCCCGGTTACCAACATTATGCTGTTTTACTTTCACTTTCCAAAAATACATAATGTATAGTATATACATAGATATTGAAAGGATATAAATTAGTTCTTTATCTTGAAGTCACCATGAGGCCTTCAACAATGAGCTTTGCTCATACCTCATAGTAAGTTATACAGGGTTCCCTAGCACTGGTTTCAGGTCCTCAACAAACATAAAAATAACTTGAAAATCTTTAATGTACTGCAGGCATATTTAATGCAGTTCTTTCATAGCCCTTTATTTTATCCAAGGCTTTGGGAACTGACATTGGTATTGTGGACAAAAATGTTGAAGTAAAATGACCACTGCACATTTGAAATGATCTTTGCCAGTTTAAATCCTTTGATGCTTGCGCAAATTGTTAAATTGTTATACTAAGACTGCATTGTACACCAGTAATGCCTGTGGGCCATCTTTGAACTTACTGCAGTGTATATGTATATTATGTATATGAGCAAAACTCGTTGAAGGCCTCATTGTGACTTCAAGATGAAAAACAATAATACAACAAACATGTAGAAGCATTTTCCTTGCTTTATCTTACCATGTACATGTACTCAGTAGAGACTGTCTCATTTGCATTTACTCCATATCCTTTCATGGTTTATTGGATGTTTACCATAGAAACATGTCCTTCTAAAGGCTTGTATATAATGGGGAAGTAAACTTAAATTAGTGAAGAGTGCCAAGTTCTCTTGACATCAGAGGATCATTATCATTTCCCATACTTGTGTGGACAATAAATCTATCATTGGACCCTTCAATTGTCTGAATGCATCATACATGTACTAGTACTACATATGTAGAACATGTGTAGTTTTCTATATTTTTGCATCATCTAATTGACAAGGACATTTTTTTGTGTGTATTATTTTTGAATTAAGGATTTGAAAATTTCAGATAAATGTGAGATGTATTTTTTGTTAGAAAACTGAAGAAGTATTAAAAAAATTATAAGCTGCTTACAAAGAGGGAGAGGGCAAGGGTGCTTGAAGACAGGACCCTGTTTTGGGCCCTGATGGTCACTCCCCCTTTTGAGCTCACCTGGCCTAAAAGGCCATGTGAGCTTTTGCCATCACTTTGCGTCCGTTGTCCGCCGTCTGTCGTCCGTCCGTCAACAATTTCAAAAATCTTCTCCTCTGAAACCGCTGGGTCAATTGTAACCAAACTTGGCCTGAATCACCACCAGGGTATGCAGTTTCATTTGTATTCGATTAGTCCGCAGATCAAAAAACATGGCCGCCGTTACTAAAAATAAAACATAGGGGTAAATTGCAGTTTTTGGCTATAATAACTTGAAAACCGTTACAGATATAAAAAATCTGAAAGGAGTAGAAATGATCAGCATGATGAGATCTACCCACTATGCAATTTTGAAGAAAATCTGAAACCCATCTCAGAGTTATAGCCCTTTTTTCGTTAAAATTATCAAAATTTTTGCTTTTTTCATTTTTTATTTCAAAAAGTGTAACAGATAGAGGTCAAGTGTAAATTGCAAAAATGTTTAGCATATCAAGATCTACCTACCCTGAAATTTTGAAGAAAATCCATAAACCTTCGTAGGAGTTATTGCCCTTTTTTCATCGAATTTTTAAAATTTTCGTATTTTTCATCTTTTATTTCCAAAACTATAGAAGATGAAGGTTAAGTGTAAATTGATGAAATGTTTGCAATGCTGTGGCGACTTCAAAACTGATTTTGAAAATTGTTCCTTGACCGCATTTTTCAAAATGGCGGGAAAATTCAACATTGTCCGATTTCAATAAAATTTGGTTTCCAAATAGATCTTGATGTCGCGAGTTCAAAACCAGTGTTGAAAATTGTTGGTTGACCGCCATTTTCAAAATGGCCGCCAAAAAAGGCGGGAAAATTCAACATTGTCTGATTTCAATATGAAATTTGGTTTCCAAATAGATATTGATGTTGCGACTTCCAAACCGGTGTTGAAAATCGTTGGTTGGCCGCCATTTTCAAAATTGCAGCCAAAAAAGGCGGGAAAATTCAACATTGTCCAATTTCAGTGACATTTGGTTTCCAAATAGGTCTTGATGTCACAACTTCAAAACTGATGTTAAAAATTGTTCGTTGACCGCCATTTTTATGCCCCCTCCGTTAGGCGATGGGGGCATTAAGTTTTACCCTTGTCCTTCCGTCCGTACGTCTGTACGTACATCCGAAATTTTTGTCAAAGATTTTTCAGCTTGTGTATGCAGGTATGATTTGATATTTGGTTTGAAGTTTTGGTGGATGAGTTGTACCGTGTCTCCCCTTTTCAAGTCTGTCACTCATCTACTTCTTGTTTGACGAAAACTTTGATTTTTCCCATTATAGCCATATATTGAAAATTTTTGTCAAAGATTTCTCAGCTTGTGTATACAGGTATGATTTGATATTTGGCTGATGCTTTGGTAGGATGAGTTGTACTGTGTCTCCCCTTTTCAAGTCTGTCGCTCATCTACTTCCTGTTTGCCGAAATATCTGTATGGCGGGGGCATCCGTGTCCAATGGACACATTTCTTTTATTTAAAGTGGCGACCAAAAAAGGCAGGAAAATTCAACATTGTCCGATTTCAATGAAATTTGATTTCCAAACAGATATTGATGTTGCGACTTCAAAACCGATGTTGACTTCCATTTACAAAATGACGTAGACTCGACTTCAAAACTGGTGTCGAAAGTGGTCCTTAGCAAGAACGTTTTTTTGTCAAAAAAGCCCAACAAAGAAATATAGTAAAACATGATCAGACTTTAAAAACAGTTCAAGATATTGGAGGTGGTAGAGCTATGAAAGTTTGAGAATCTGAAGATCAATTGTATAACTTACAATGCTACCTTGATTGTGGCAACTGAAAACCAGGTGAGCGATACAGGCTCCTGGGAGCCTCCGGTTCTAATATTTACTCCATTTTTCAATATTTGCCATTTATTTGTGTTATTTTGTGCTAATACAACATAAATCTATCGGCAGTTTCCTATTTTACTATCAATGTGCCTTTGGACTTATAGAGCGAAGCAAAAAATCGAAAGGCATGTTTTGATGGTAAAATAGGAAATTGACGATAGATTTATGTTATATAAGAACAAAATAGCATAAATAAATGGCAAATATTGAATAATGGAGTAAATGTTATAAAAAGGGGGAGGGACCATCGGGGCCCAATACATGGTCCTGTCCTCAAGCACCTGTGGGGGAGGGGGTAATTTCAATAGCAGCATAACAGCAAACAGATTTTTCCAATAACAGGTTATAGGGAATTTTGATTATTCTTGAAATGGCAAACTTAATTTAAATAACAGATAAGAGGGAATTGCACATTACAATAACAGATAACAAACATGACAAAGAAACATTACAATAACAGATAATAAAGAATCAATTTTACCCAATAACATGACCTTGNCCCCCCCCCCCCCCCCCTCTACAAATGTATCTCGTTTATGAGATGTAAGTGAATAAAAATTTGGTGCAAAACTGAACAACTCTGATTTTGTCATTAGTTTAATATGAGCAATGTTGGTCCTTGAACAATATGACAAAATAAATAGGATTACCTGCGAATTAAGGTTTGAAAAATGCTTAAATGATTAAATTGTAATGCATTCATTATAAAACAAAGATTTTGGTTTTTTTGGCATGTACACTGTGGAGATTCTGAGAACATAATATCATGATCAGTTGTGCATGTATACATTTGTATAATCAACAAATGACTAGTACCATTTTGAATGTGCATGACGTCCTTTGCTTTTTATGTGGACCACTCCTTCTTATTCACCTGTCACCTATATTTTAAAAATTTCGGATTTTGTTTTTTTACCTGTTTTCTTTGAAAATCTCGTACAACTTCAATTATTTTGAACAATTTCTTGCAGGATCCCCTATAAAATTTGGCGAGATGGGACGAGAATCCAGAAATTGATTTTATTTGGCCTTAAGAGTTAAATTTTTATGGCCTTATTTCATTGTAATCATGATTTACTTGTTTTTGAAGCCAATGACTTTTATGAAGAATTTCGTAACAACGTTCCATAATGTTATGTTTTGGATATAGTAATCTTTGGCTTCTCCATGAGTTTTATGGTAATAATTGATACAAATATTTTACAGGTAAATCCAGGGAGTTTAGCAGCCAAATGTGGGTTACAGCAAGGGGACATAATCTTGAAAATAGGAGGAACCCAGACAGAAACATTAAAACATAAAGATGCACAAGATAACATACTAAACAGTGGTAATAAGTTGGACTTATTACTTCAAAGGTAATAATATATTTTTTATAATGAATTAAAGATAAACATTGCACATGTTTTCTTATTCCATCTGAACTTATACACAGGAATAAATTGTGCCAAATTTTCTTGAAAGATATTTTGGCATGTATCAATGGGAGTGATTTGAAAATTTGGTCTGGGGCTAGGAAATGATCAGTTTTATCATGTGAGCTATATATTTCCTCTTTGCCCTTTTAATCAGTTTGATAAGAAACTTCAACTTCAGAATTTGATCTTGCTAAACAGTCTCAATGGACCATTTCAGAAATTCGACTTCCGTCCTCATAAATGACGTTGCGCAAACTCAGCGTACTCGTAAAATACGTTTTGCCCAATCAAGAACGTTCAGAACAATGACAATCCCATAATGCCGTTGCATTTCTGAATCGGTCCATTAAGTTATATTTTTACATGTAGCCAGATTGATGGCCACTTCATCCATACTATAAGGCCAACTTCATCAATGTATAAAAAATTCAAATAAAATTCTTTTGGTAATGCAGCAGCTTTTTGCTGTAACATGAAACCAAACCACTGTAGGAGATGATGTAGATGTTTCTCTTTCATAACAATGTCTAATGACCTGCAACACAGTATAATTGCCGTATTTTGAATTGGAAGTATGCAATGAAAAAAATCCTTTGGGATGTTGATGCTAAAATATGTTTGCAACTTCTTCTTAGATGCTACAGATAGAACCAAATGAATAGTTACAGGGTAACGGTTTTGTTAGCACTATCAATATAAAATTTTTTGTAAGCCAAGATTCCTAAAACGAAGACTGCATCCTACCATACTGAACCGTCATGACAACAATTACATACACAATGTACATAAGCGACAACTGCCAATACCAAGGAGTCCGAGCTATGTTTGCATCTTATATGTATATAGACTCAAAGTTGAGTGAAAATCATTTATTCAAAACCAAATATTGTTGATAAAAATGAGTTACATAATAATGAATAACAAAGTTGAATAAATGACAAAATAATATGCAAAGGTGGGATCTAAAAAGTGCCCACATACAACAATTTCAAAAATTGAAATAGCATAAGCAGATGCAATACTTTTAAAAATTCAAAATTGATATCTTTCAAAAACATTCCATTCCTTTATCATCCCTATGGGCGGGAGAGGATGGGTTTAAAAATATTTCACAAAAATTTGATTGAACATTGGAAAACGTGCTTCACTTTAGAAATTGGCTGTCGACTGACCGCGTGGTGAAAAGTGTGCGGTAATTTGATAACCTTTGACCTAGCAGCCAATGAAAAGAATGCATGATGATGAACATGCATTTGGAACATGACCTTACTTCATGTCAGACACTAGAAAATCCCAAACCGTGTTATGCAATAGGAAAATTACTGAACTGGGAACTTGCTAACAAAAAGTCTTTTATTTTCAATAAATGTTATTTTCATCAGGGTTGCAGCCATCATCTCACTGTGGTCAATCTTCATTTTTACTCATCTTTAGTTTCTATCAGTAAGGTATAAATGCTCACAAATTACTCTTTCTAGTTTATCTTTTAAGAGTTCGAGACAAAAAAGGTACATATAAGTCTTTAGGGTAAGTATAGGAGAATCATACAAAAGTTTGGAATTAGAATTTTTTGTTGCTAGAATTTTAAGACTTGAATCTTCTTCAGTTTTATTCTCTCACCCGTAATAAAAGTTAAAAATGTAAGACATTGAAGTATAAAGTATGATAGTGGGGGCATGATCTTTTACTTTTACATGTATACAAATGTTTATCAAAACCCCTTTTTATGCAGGTACTAGTACATGTACATAATAATCATGTTATTGGCCTAATTGTAGTCTGTATCACATAACTGTTTTGACCTCTGTTTTTTGGATTCAATCCTCACATCCCCAGGCCCCCTCCCAATAAAAAGAAAAAATTAAAATAACACATTTCCTTTTAAATTTTGCCCCCTTGATGTTTTTCAACCAAGTAACAATCGCTACCCGCATGACCTACATGTACTTGCATCCAAAAACGTTTGTAAATGGTGTCAATAGACAGCTTATAATTACCAACATTTCGTTAAGGATGGCCTTGCTATACTAGTTTTTCAAACTGTTCTGTAGATATGTGAACTTTCAGATTAAGAAAAAACACATTGACAATTCACACTTTGAAATACTATATAGAAATGGGATATCTGATTCACATTTATTGTTTGTAAACTTCTTGTCTTTCTGTAAGGTCTACTCAGGTGATAGATACATGACATTAAGGTTGTGAATTATCTCTCATTTGGTGATATTAGATATAATGAAGATTTTTGCTACAAAAAATAAACATCTGTATTAAAAAATTGTCATATATCCTTTAATTAAATGATTATGGTATTGGTAGACCCACAGCTGATACATAATAGAAATGGGGGTCATTTTGGAAAAAACGCATCTGTGCAAATAAGTTAAAAGATGCATTTCACAGGCTTATGTGGGTCCTCTCATTAGAAAAATACCTTGAAGAAGATCAAGATTAACTGTATTTAGGTTGTTATGTATAACAATTGCAGACTATTTTTTTGTACTAAATGATAGACTAATTACAATTTAGTGATTATTGTATGATTGCATATATTGGAATGCCTTTGTTTGTTGTTGTATGTCAATATTTACATGTTAATACTAAGTTTAATATCCTAGACCATCTGTATGAAGACCATCTAGGAATGTTATCAAAACCATTTCAAGAAAAACAGTCAGCTCACCGATCATGAAACAGGTCCGTACCAGACTTATTTGGAGGAAAAAATTACTTTGATATTGCTTAATGGTTTTTTCAGGAAAAAATTGACTTTTTTAATGGTTTTAACAGAGGTGCTAACGCACCCCCCCCCCTCCCCCATGTACGGGCCTGTGAAAGTTAAGTTTTCATGTAGATGACATTATTAACGTAGATACATCATGAAGAGCACTGTTATACTTTTTGTCTTGCCCACGACGAAAGGCGCGGAAAGCGAGACATATGTGTACAAAGTATGACGGTGGGGACGGCGGCGGTGGCGGCGGCGTAAACTTTCATGTAAAGTTTTTGTGATTAGGTCATTTTCTCAGTAACTATAAGTGGTAGGTGAATGATATTTGGTATATAGGTTGGTCTTGAGTAGTACATGACAGCCTGCTATATGGCTTTTGTCTGACACTTCAATTTCACGGTCCAATGAACATGTTAAATTTTGTGCTTAGTTTAGTTTCTTAGTAACTACATGTATAAGTGGTAGGTCAATGATATTTGGTATGTAGGTTGGTCTTAGGTAGTACAGTCTGTCATATGGCTTTTGTCCTTGACCTCAATTTCACGGTCTAGTGAGCATGTTAAGTTTTTGTGATTAGGTCATTTTCTCAGTATCTATAAGTGGTAGGTCAATGATATTTGGTATATAGGTTGGTCTTGAGTAGTACATGACAGTCTGCTATATGGTTTTTGTCTTTGACCTCAATTTCATGGTCCAATGAACATGTTAAGTTTTTGTGCTTAGTTTAGTTTCTCAGTAACTATAAGTGGTAGGCCAATGATATATGGTATGGAGGTTGGTCTTACGTAGTACATGACAGTCTGTCATATGGCTTTAGTCCTTGACCTCAATTTCGCGGTCTACTGAGCATGTTAAGTTTTTGTGATTAAGTCATTTTCTCAGTAACTATAAGTGGTAGGTCAATGATATTTTGTATATAGGTTGGTATTGGGTAGTACATGACAGTCTGCTATATGGCTTTTGTCTGTGACCTCAATTTTACGGTCCATTGATCTTGTTAAGTTTCCCAGTATCTATTAATGTAAGGTCAAGAATATTTGGTATTTGGTCTTGAGTAGTACATGACAGTCTGCTATATGGCTTTTGTCTGCGACCTCAATTTCACGGTCTAGTGAACATGTTAAGTTTTTTGTGCTTAGTTTAGTTTCTCAGTATCTATAAGTGGTAGGTCAATGATATATGGTATGTAGGTTGGTCTTAGGTAGTACATGTCATGACAGTCTGTCATATGGCTTTTGTCCTTGACCTCAATTTCATGGTCTAGTGAGCATGTTAAGCTTATATGATCAGGTCATTTTCTCATTAACTATAAGTGGTAGGTCAATGATATTTTGTATATATGTTGGTCTTGGGTAGTACATTTTGTACATGACAGTCTACTGTATGGCTTTTGTCTGTGACCTCAATTTCATGGTCCAGTGATCTTGTTAAGTTTCCTAGTATCTATTAATGTAAGTTCCGTAATATTTGGTATGTGGGTTTGTCTTAGATGGAAGATGACAGCCTGCTATTTTTTTTATCCCTTGACCTCATTTTCACGGTCTAGTGAACATGTTTGGTTTTTCAGTATCTATCAGTGGTAGGTCACTGATATTTGGCATTTTGGTTTTGGGTGATTCATGACAGTCTGCTATATTGCATTTGTCAGTTAATCTTATATCGCAGTGTAGCGAACATGATTAGTTTTCTGATTTAGGCAGTTTGAATTTTCACATCAATTTTGCGACCAAGTAGGGACGGCGAGACATCAGTTTGGGTCCACACTTGTTTCCAGTATTCATTGAATTAGAAAGAAAGATGAACTGAAGCCTCCTTTGAGTGCATGTCTTGGCTAAAATTTTTATGACCCATTTTAGATAGTTGGTTCATTCCTTTACTTGCAAATTGTCAGCCCTTTTAAAATAACACATGGTCATCATCAACACCCATATGCTCATACATGTATATGTACATGAGTTCTTGTTGTTACATGTATTAGTGCCAATCCCATTGCTGTCATTTTAGCAAAATTTCCCATTCCTTATTCATTGACCTCTTTGACTATACAGTATGGCTTGATGTTCTTTTGCCATGCCTTAAATCATTTATTTTGTTGATTTACTTGTATATTCTTGCTGACTTACATTAAATGTCTTTAACCAAAATTATCAAATCAAAATCCTCCTGCACAACATGATACATTTATTGTCTTGTAAAAAACAACAGGGTTGACCTTTAGTTTCATTATACCCCCTGCAAAAAAAGTTTGGGGGTATATAGGAATCACCTTGTCTGTCTGTCTGTCCGTCTGTCCACACTTCTCGTAAGTGCAAATCCTTTTAAACCACTTGAAGGATTTTGATGAAACTTTACACAAAGGAACACTATATGGAGATGTGCATGAAGGAATATAATTATTGTCAGAAACCAGAAAGGGGAGATAATTCAGCTGTAATTTTTGTTGATTCCCTATGTATGGGTAACTCCTTCGTTGATTCCTTGTGCCATATCTTTTTTTTTCAAAGAAATAATTTAAAGCATAGATATTGTGAAATCAAACTGTTGGAGAGGCACATTTTTTTCATTGTAATCCTCTTGAAAAGTTGTTTTCAATGTTTTGTAATGAAATTTCTCTAATGCTTATGATTTTTGTGTAAAATGTCAAATAGGCTAAAAAAGGGTGAATATTTCGACAGAGTATTTTCATTGGAACTTCTTCAACTTAATTCTTTCTTGAAGATTATATCATTGTTTCCATACTTGTATTTTGTCCACACTTACACTGTGTCCACACCTGTAATGTTTCCACTCCAACTTAAATTTGCACTTTCCATATCCATTCAGGGTTCAATGAGCAGGGGGTATATTTGGCTGCCATTCGGCAACAGCTCTTGTTTTGATTTGACTTTGATAGGGATGGATATTTCTGGTTACACAGTATGTCCTGAGAGAGGGTGATCTGTAATGATAATATTACAAATTTTTATATAGGAACAATTAAACACTGTACTTGTTTTGGGCCAATCAAAAACATTTTGGTGTATGCGTTACCAAGATTGTGTTTTTTTTTTTTGAAATGGAGAATTTATTTTGGCTTATGGATTATAAGATATTTGTTAAAAGAATAGTCTTAAAATGCCTTGGTATCTGAAAATTGTGCATTTTATTGACTTATCTATCTGATAAGGAACTATGTATTGCTGCATGTATCTGTCAAACTGCATATTGAATTTTCATGCTATTACTTTTCAAGAGGAAATGTTCCAAGTCAGACATATGTTTCCACACCGCCAGTAATTAGTTATGGTTTACAGAATTCGGGCCCAGCATCTCCAGCTGGTAGTCATGGTAGTAGTACACCAGGAGGGTCGACAGCACTGGTAAGTCAGATACCATGGTAATTGTTTGGATTAAATAAAATCTTTTCAGCATAAATATGCAGTAACTTTACATGTTTTATGCTTTCATGTGCATTGTGTATGTATATGGGAAATCATTGACAAGACAGCCATTAAATACTTGAATAATTTAACATTACTATTACCTTGGTCAAGTTAAAAAATTAGCCTCAGTTGATACTCTTTGTTTGAGTTATGGACTTTGACCTGAATGTTTGAAAATATTGCAATTTCATTTCTTGACCGGCGGGGTACCCCTGAGGAATTTTATTCTTGAAATATATTTTGACATTTCATTCATACTCTAGACTTAAAAAGTGAGATTGAGTCATTTGATGGAGTTAGGGAGTGAGATTTAGTCATTTAATTGAGTTAGTGAGTAACATTGAGTCAGTCAATTGAATATGTAAAACAGTGATGTTGAATCATTTGATTTAATGAAGAAAGAGAGAAATGTAGTAATTTATTAGGCATATTTCTGCAACATATCTTTTATTTACAACCTAAAACTGAAATCATGACTTGAGAAATTATATATACTAACCAACATGGCCAAATTTTGTCCTTTGAATAGAACATTGTGTAGAAATTCTAAGAAACACTGAATATTTATTCACCTGCTATTTTTGTACACTTCGCTTCCTGCCATTATTTTCCAAATCATACACCTAGGAATTTTCACAAATTTTCTCTTTTTAGAATTATAATCAGTCAGCACGACCATTCGGATCTACCCCCAGTAGACCGGGAGTTGACAGTGTTACACAGAAAACATCACAGATGTCATTTAATCCGTAAGTATGAGATAATTTAAACCTTATAAGTACATGTACAGTTAAAAAGCGACACTATTCCAGCTGAATAAGGATCTCGATACACTTATTTAAATATTTTCGCTATAATATTAATTATTATAACCAGTCATGGGAATTGGGTCATGATGGGTAGATGGTACATGCCATTTTAATACCAATCAATGCTTCAATCTAGTTTTCAATCTCATGATTTCATTATACCAAGTTTTCATGTTTTGACTCAATGAGTACCCTCTGGTTGTTTAAGTGTTGTGATTGTCCTCTGTTAGTCTTTTTTTCAAGCAATGATGACAGTAATTGCAAGTACTTTTTATATGACTGAAAAATTTTTGTGGTCATATATTGGTATGGCGTTGGAGTTTTTGTCATGGGTGTTTGAGTCTGCATTGTCAGCGTTGTTGTGTGTGGACAACATATCTTTTGGTTCTAGGGATGGATCATTATCAAATTTTAGTATGATGTTTCTTGGCACATGCATAAGCTGAGCTTTTAATTTTGGGTTCTTGGCCCCTCTCATTTCAAGAACAAGTGCCCAAAAAGGGGTGAAATTAGGTGTTTTCACATTTTTAGCTCATCTCACGAAGTGAGGAGGGCTTATGTGATACCCCTAGCATCAGCGTCGGTGTCCTCGTCTGCGTATGGTTAGGAAGAATGGTTAAGGTCCATTCCTGCTTACTGACATGCCCTACATCAACCATATTGGTATGCCTGATGCATTTTGGGATGACGACTGGAATTTGTGCTTCTGATGCTGTCTCTGACCTACATTTTACACATAAGTGACTTGCTTAGGTAGAATGGTTAAAGTCCATTCCCGTTTACTGACATGGCCAACATCAACCATACTGGTATCTATGATGCATTTTGGGATGACAACAACAATGCATGCTTCAGATGCTGTATCTGACCTACATCTTACGCATGAGCGACTTGGTTAGGTAGAATGGTTAAAGTCCAATCCTGCTTACTGACATGTCCAATATCAACCATATTGGTATGTATGATGCATTTTGGGATGACAACAACAATGCATGCTTTGGATGCTGTCTTTGACCTACATTTTACGCATGAGCAACTTGGTTAGGAAGAATGGTTAAGGTCCATTCCTGCTTACTGACATGCCCTACATCAACCATATTGGTATGCCTGATGCATTTTGGGATGACGACTGGAATGTGTGCTTCTGATGCTGTCTCTGACCTACATTTTACACATGAGTGACTTGCTTAGGTAGAATGGTTAAAGTCCATTCCCGTTTACTGACATGGCCAACATCAACCATACTGGTATCTATGATGCATTTTGGGATGACAACAACAATGCATGCTTCGGATGCTGTCTCTGACCTACATCTTACGCATGAGCGACTTGGTTAGGTAGAATGGTTAAAGTCCAATCCTGCTTACTGACATGTCCCACATCAACCATATTGGTATGTATGATGTATTTTGGGATGACAACAACAATGCATGCTTTGGATGCTGTCTTTGACTTACATTTTACACATGAGCTACTTGGTTAGGTACAATGATAAAAGTCCATTCCCTCTTACTGACATGTCCCACATCAACCATACTGGTATGTATGATGCATTTTGGGATGACATTAAAAATGCATGCTTCAGATGCTGTCTCTGACCTACATTTTACGCATGAGCTACTTGGGTAGGTAGAATGTTTAAAGTCCATTTCTGCTTACTGACATGTTCCACATCAACTATATTGGTATGTATGATGCATTTTGGGATGACATCAACAATGCATGCTTCGGATGCTGTCTTTGGCCTACATTTTACGCATGAGCAACTTGGTTAGGTAGAATGGTTAAAGTCCATTCCCGCTTACTGACATGTCCCACATCAACCATATTGGTATACATATGTATGATGCATTTTGGGTTGACAACAACAATGTATGCTTCTGATGCTGTCTTTGACCTACATTTTACACATGAGTGACTTGGTTAGGTGGAATGGTAAAGGTCTATTCCCTCTTACTGACATGGCCCACATCAACCATGTTGATATGTATGATGCATTTTGGGATGACAACAACAGTGCATGCTTCGGATGCTGTTTCTGACCTACATTTTACGAATGAGCGACTTGGTGGTTAGGTAGAATGGTTTAAGTCCATTCTCACTTACTGACATGTATCTTAGCAACCATATTGGTATCAATGATGCATTTTGGGATGACAACAACATTGCATGCCTCGGATGCAGTCTGTAAATTACATTTTATGCATGACTGAATCTGTTAAAAAGAATGATTATAGTCCATTCCTGTTTACTTACATGTGAAACATGTGACAATGCTGTGCAACGAGGTGAGCTTAGCAGGCTGTGGCTGCTTTCTATGTTTGACTGTAGAACTATTATATATCAGATTTTGATGGGGTTTCTTTCAGTGTGCTCCTGAGGAAATTTCCAATCTGCAGTATGCTAAAGGATTTCAGATAGCATGTACCTTTAATGAGATGAAGTATATGGCCCAAAATTGTGAATCTCAGAAAAAGATTTTTAAAAATTTTTATTCCGATATTGATGCAGTTTTTTCAATTGATTCTTTATGAAAAACTAGAAAAACTGTGAGCAAAGCTCACAAATGCATATATGCCTACTACCCCATTTTATTCAAGAGGTAAAAAAATCGGCAAAGAAAGATCATGTCATAGCTATCAGACAAGTCAACATAAATATCTGACATGTTGACATGAATATCTGACAAGTCAACTTAATTATCTGATAAGTAGAGGGCAGAAATATGCCACCATACAAGTCAAATCAAATTTTTAAATAGCTAGCGTACAATGGCAATATGCACTGAACATTCTGTGAAAGTTTTGTTGAATTTTACCAAGTGGTCTAGGAGGAGTTGTCGCTGCAAAGTGAGTACCCCTATGGCAGACAGAATAACGCGGAAGGAAGAATGGACACCATGATCACTTTTATGTCTGCTAAAGGGGGGGTTGGGGTGGTATAATAAACATAGCTCTACAGTATTAGATTTTTGATACCTGCTTCCTTTCCGAGCAAAAGGGGGCCAAACATGGCCAAAATTGCATATCTGCAAATTGCTTAAAATTTTTATTTTTTTATTAGATTTCAATGGGATTTTTTCATTGGATTCCTCTTGTTGTAAGCTTTTAGCTTTTTGCCAACAGATTTGTCATTGCTCATATGGTTTCTGAGCTATAATGGCTGGATGGGACCAAAATTTCAATTTTTCAAAGTATGTTAAATCTCAATTTAAACCCCCGCAAACAAAGTTTAGGGGGGTATATAGGAATCACCCTGTCTGTCTGTCTGTCCGTCTCTCCACACTTCTTGTAAGTGCATCCCCTCTTTAATCAGGGAAAGGATTTTGATGAAACTTCACACATAGGAAGGACAGTATATGGAGATGTACATGAAGGAATATAATTGTTGTCAGAAACCAGGAAGGGGAGATATTCGACTTTGAGTTTTCATTGATTCCATCTGCTTAGAATACCTCGTGAGCGCAGCTCCTCCTAAACTACTAAAAGGATTTTGATGAAACTTTCCACAAAGGAAGGACACTATATGAAGATGTGCATGAAGGAATAGATTATTGTCTGAAACCAAGAAGGGGAGATAATTTGACTTTGACTTTTCATTGATTCCATCTGCACTGAATACCTCGTAAGAGCAACTTCTCCTAAATCACATTAAGGATTTTGATGAAACTTTACACAAAGGAAGGACACTCTATGGAGATGTGCATGAAGGAATATAATTATTGTCCGAAACCAGGAAGGGGAGATAATTTGACTTTGAGTTTTCATTGATTCCATTTGCACAGATTACCTCCTAAGCACAACTCCTTTTAAACCACTTGAAGAATTTCGATGAAACTTTACACAAAGGAATGACACTATATTGAGATATGCTTGAAGGAATATAATTATCATCCCAAACCATGAAGGGGAGATAATTTGACTCAAATTTTTCATTGATTCCATCTGCAATGATCTTATGGAATCTGATAAATTTTCAAAGAAATAAATCAAAGGATAGATATTGTGAAATAAAGCTGTTGCAGAAAATTCTCTTTTCATTGAAATTGTCTTGAGAAACTTTTTTCAAAGTGCTGTAATGAAATTTCTTTAACACTTATGATCTTTGTGTAAAATACAAAGGTGATTTTTTGGGGTCTTATTTGGACAGACAATTTTCATTGCAACCCTTGTGAAAAGTTATTTCTAGAGTATTATATTATCGTGTCTATACTCCTATTGTGTCCACACCTGTGTTGTGTCTATACTCATCTAAATTTGCATTTACCATATTGATTCAGGGTTCAATGAGCAGGGGGTATATCTGGCTGCCATTTGGCGACAGCTCTTGTTTTCATCAGATTTCAATGGAATTTTTGTTTTGATTCCTCTTGTTGTAAGCTTTTGTTAGTATGCTTAAAGATTTAGCATAGCTCTTAGGGTTCCCAGGCTATATTAAAGTATCAAAGGGGACAAAATTGCAAATTTTCATAATATGCAAATTTTTTATTTTTCATCGTATTTTAATGAATTTAAAGAAATTTAGACATATATTTTATTTTTAGGAAACCAGCTGATTATCAGTTAGCTAGTCAGAAGTATGCAGAAAGAGACGAGAAACCTACATCAACNGTGTCCATCTAATTATTGTGTCAAGCTCTTTACTGTGTCCACATTCACTTTAAACTACCTTTGTTGAAATTTCAGTGGTCGACATGCTGCGGTCGTATCATGCTGCGCTCGGCGTAGCCCTTTATTCATCGTATTTTAATGAATTTAAAGAAATTTAGACATATATTTTATTTTTAGGAAACCAGCTGATTATCAGTTAGCTAGTCAGAAGTATGCAGAAAGAGACGAGAAACCTACATCAACATCTATGCAATCTAAGTCATTCAAATTCCTCCAAGACACACTAGACAGTGGACAAGGTATGTAAATAAATAGTGTTCTCTTATAAAAATTTTTCTTATGTAACATGCATTGTAGAAGTGTTATATAACAATGTAAATTAAGTATCATTCGACATGCGAAGCTTCGTACAGTGCAACTTCGTTATATTGCCACCTTTAGGACAAGGGAAAATTTTGCTATAAGTCAGTTTGGCAAAACATCAAAGGAATAAATTACATAGAAACTGCAATTTTTGGATTAGTGTCTATCCAAAGGATAGAATTCTATCCTATGTTACCACCCGGGTGACCAACCTCAAGCAATCAAACATAAGTGATCATACCCATGCTAAAAAAATCCTTTTCAGGAAACCTCGCACATATCTTTCTGATCTCATAAAAAACTCTGACACTCAATAGTCTATTTTCATTGAACATTAATTTGATTGTCCGATCTTTTCAATACTTAAATGGTGCCCGAATTTGTTAATTAGTCACAGAATGAATTTCCCATTCATAAAATTTTGTGTGTAGACCGGGGTGTATGAATGGCGTAAACGTACTTCCCAGGAACCGTCAATGAAACGATGTGGCTGTTTTGAAATAAATCATAAAGGAACAACGCATTGGAAATAAAAAATCAAATTCATTAGCCGTCGAGAACAACAGTCCATTATTCATAATCTACGGAAGACGTAATGTTTGTTTACATTTCTAATTATCAATGAATGGAAAAGTACGGCTGTTCCATTATACTTGTTGCCATTGTCATTTTGCAGTGTCTTCTCTGAGGTCTGCGTTCGGTATACATGTAATGGCCGACTCAAAACAAAATACTGAAGAAGTCGTACATCGGTAAATACAAAGTGTTACCTGGAAACAGTTGTCAAGGTGCATATTCCGAAACAGACGATATTTTGCAACGATCGGGGTTGGAATTGACTAAATTCGAAATAGGATCAGGCAGGGGTGTTGATCTGTTGATTGCCGTTCGTCCAACAATGTTCAGTCCAGGGTGTTGCGTGTTAATTGCCGTTGATCAGAGTTTGGTCAAACAAAACTTGAGATAATGTCATTTGAGTATTTACAATGCATAACAGTCATTTTTCAATTGCATGAGAATGTATATCATAGCGCAATTTGAGATGCATTGTTGCACAAATAACTTGGCACAGAGTCTTCATGTGTTTCTTGGACGAATTATTATCTCCATAAAGAGCAGGGTATTGCATTTGCTGCTCAGGTCTTGTCAGCTTTTGCGTCTTGTCAGCATTCACAAACCTTTCATTCAGGTCTCTTCTTTAGAATTAAATGTCAAGCTGTACTTGATCAAGATGGTGCTGTCATTGTTTAGTCTATGTTGAGTGTAGCAGGGAACCCATAATATGTAATAGGTTTCTGGTATAAAATCAAAATTCTTCGAATATTTGTCTCTAATGGTTTGATTGCCATTGATTGGCTAGTGATATCAAATGAAGATGGCCACCAGTAAATACTTGCTGACTGTCAGAAAGGCATGTTCTCGAGCAAAACATGGTTTTTGTACCTTTCTTGGTTTGATAACATCATTATAATGAGACCCATAGTAAAAAATGAGTAATTATGCACGACATAGACAGGTAATCATTCATATCATACATGGACAGTGTACATATAATATCAATAGATTAGATACTGATCATTGCCATCATAGACACTAATCCACCAGTCCCTTTGAAAATAGGTACAGGTGGCAATAAGTGAGGGACTGTTATTAAAGAGGGGCAGTATAATGAGGGAGCACTGTATATTTATTGCAATAATGGCTATGTATCAGTCTACTTTTGACCTTTCTTGAAGGACATGTGATCTATAGGTTCTATAAGTCTGATTTTGAAGGAAACCAGGCAGATGATTTACCTGACATATTTTATTGTGTTCAGAGTGCTTGCAAAAAGGGCACATGGGAAATAGACATTTAACAGTTGAAGTAAAGTCCTAAAAGCAACCATTAAATGTTATGATAGCTGGCGGATCCAGGGGGCAGTGGAGTCTGCCCCTTCCCTATAGGTTGTAAAATATTAAAAAATTAAAAAATCCTTGGGTTTTTTCTGAAAATTGGGTTCCTGGTCCCTTTTTGAAAAATAATGGGTCATATCCACAACATCCCCTCTTTAGCCGCCAATGATGGTTGCTTAAACATGATGAAATTAGGAAGTGTCAAAATTGATCAGCATTTTTGTTAAAGGAATAAAATTGAATTTTCATTCCATCTCCTGCTTGCATGTTCAACCTGAATTCCTCTGCATAACCCATTCCTACCTCTGAAAAAAGCAGTTTGTCAAACAATTCCAGATTTTGTTAGCTACTGTTTGTTGTGATTTTCATCTCTACCCAATTTCCCATCTCTACCCAATTTCCCATCTCTACCCAATTTCCCATCTCTACCCAATTTCCCATCTCTACCCATCACTTGTAATGTGTGCTTTTGTTGGTATAGATCTGCAAATTATATGGTAATCATTAAATGTACTGCTGGTTTCATTCTCAATGCATTCTCAGTTTCTGAATTTAGCTATTCAGGTCATCATAAACAAGGAACTAGAACAGCTACACACTGTTGATATCTTAAAGTGTGTTATTTAAGATCAAGGCTTTGCCTTTTGAATAAAGATTTGAATCTTCAACTTAAATAGTTTTCAAACAAATTATTGGGAATGGTGTGGGTGCCACTTTTCACCACAGTTAAAAAAAGTTGTTGGAACTCTCAAACTACATGTGTATCCATAATTTTAACACCTATTTACCAATTTGACATGAAAATGAAATATTAATAGGATTTTAATTTTAAAATTTTCCAAAAATGTTTGCCTCATTCCCCTTGACAGTGTTTATACAATTGTGGAGATTTTTGCCCCTTTCCAAAATTCTGAATTCCCCTGTTTACAAAAATTTGTCAGATCATAATTGTTTATGAAAAATCTAAACTGTATAGGGTATTTTGAATTCATGGTTTTGATTGGGTTATACTTCCAAAAATTTCCTTTTGCATAAAATTTAAACAAAATTAAGATGGTTTTTATTCCCCTGCTTTAGGGTGGTATTTAGTGTTCATGGTGTCCATCCGTTCGTTTGTTTGTTTGTCCTCCATAGAGTATTTAGTTTCATTGTTGCGACAACTCCTCCCAGACTACTTGATGAAATTTATTGAAACTTTCACAGAACTTTTATAACACATTGCCATTGTGCACTATCTAATTCAATATTACATGTAGATATGATTTTTTTTGGGGGGGGGAGCTTTTCTCAGTTTTTCTAGTTTTATATAAGCATGGTGAGGGTTCATAAAATGTGCAGTGATTTTTTGTCATTTATTTGTATTCCATTAATACATTCAGTCATTGCATGCATTTTTCACTAACACAAATTTTGCAGAACCACCAAGTGCTTTGAGACCAGTAAATAAACCTGCAACCAACCAGAGATCTGTGTCACCCAACACAGTTGTTACAAGTAACTCAAAGCCTAGACAATTCAACTCTCCATCAGGTCTATATTCTGATCAAAGTGCTGCTGCAGCCTATACTGCCCAAACAAGGTTCGTTGTACACACACCTTTATTTTTAACACATAAAGATTTACATCTTTTCAAGTAATCTAAACAAGGATTAGCAGAAATGAGTTACTTAAGATTTTTTATCAAGATTTATTTATTATTTCATTCTTGTGTGTTATTGTGGCAGCCAGAAATGTCTATATTAATGTAGAGTTCTTAGTTCGAAAAAATATTTCAACAATTATCCGAACTTGATAAATACAAATAAGTACGAAAGGTCTTTTATCAAGATTCCTTATTTTATCATAGTCCTTTTCAAAAATATTTATGCCACAGACTTTCCTCCTCTTGAAAATAAGTGCCTTAAGTGCAAGTTCAATTCTGAAACTACCGATGCATTTTTTGATACTTAATTAAGTGATACCTAGTAAGCTGTTTTGAAAAGATGAATATTTGGTATCAGAAAATGTGATGCAGTAGATTGCATTTAGGACTATAGCAGGTAACTGAAAGTTCTGTGTCACTTATACCTGGAACAGGATCAGTAGAATGATGGCCTGTCATCATGTGTTCTGCTGCCCATACTTTGTTTGTCCCATTGTCCAGATAGCTTCCTTGTGGTACTATTGTATGCTACTGGTCCTAAAGTATTCAATGCTTTTAGCTGCGCCTTATGAAACACATGGTATCTGGAGGGCTAGTGAATAAAGTAGATAGTTTACCTATATTTCCTTGTCTGCAGTGTGAGTTTCCTTTCTGTTTTTCAAATAACAAAAATCAGCTTGCAATATAGGAAAAAAGGGTAGTTTTGGGGAGTTTGTCCTTGTGTAAATGCTGCAATCTCACTCACAAACTAAAAATAGTCCGTATGACTATATGTAAAGATTATGAGTGAAAGACTGAGTTTACTCATCAATAAACTCTTCCAGAATTACTTTTATTTCTTATAATTCCAATCCTTTGAACCTAAAACAATGTTTTTGCTGAATTTAATGTCAGCATGTACTGCATTATTTTTTTCTCGCAGTATATTAATTAGCAAATATTTTCTTTGTTGTTCATTACATTGACCATTGAAATTGGACGTTGCACTAGCAATTGGAATTATCAGTATATGATAAGTTTTTTCACTTTAATGTGGAAATGTGATATTTATTACCACTTGATATTTTTTCTTCCACCCTTACTGCTGGAACTGATGTCACATACAATCAAATAATCAATCATGCACCATGCATTCATTTTACTTTATTGATAAATATGCTGAATCAAACCCAGATTTACCTTCCAAGAAACTGCTTCAACCAAACTTGGTGAGAAATCCTTTGGCATCAGTATCTACATTTTAGACACCTTTGTACACGGAACACCTGTCTAAACCAAACTCTACCATCAACCCCAAAGGGGTCAGTTTAGACAGGTGTAAGTGATAAATACATACAACAAATAAAAACTACAGCTTTAAACAAGACAACACTAAGGAATAATTTATGGAAGGATTCATATAGGGACGAGTCCTACCAAATTGTCTGATTTCTTGTGTATCAAGAAAAAAAAGGAATGCCTAAAATGACATTGATTTCTTCTGTCACACCTTGTACAAATACTGAGTTGCACTCTCAATAAACAATTCTCAGTTTGCTGATAAGGTCAATTATAAAGTAGGAAGTATATTTTCATCTTAGGATACAATCAGTATACCATTGAACTCATGGTAAAATTTAAATGACTGCAATAGATGAAAAGTGAACAATACATAAAGAACCTCTATAATCCTCCCTTGAAAAACAAGTTGAAAGTCCTAGATGTTTATGTCCTTTGAATGTTGCAGATTCATGTAGTTTTATTCTTGTCAGTCTTTCCACTTGTCTATCTGGTCGAGAAACTATAAGTGATAGAATAATGAATATAGGTTTGCAGGCAGATCTTGTATACCAGTTGCACTACATTGGGCTATGCACAGTTCCCCCTTGCATTACTTTCCTCACTGATCTATGAAAAAATTGACGTTCTAGAAAAAAGTATGGAAAAGCATAAGATTTTTATGAATGCTTCTTAAGTTACAGAAAAAAAATGTTTTCAACATTCAGTATGCATAGTCTGCTAGCTAGACATATTTTATTATACAATTATGGCCCGCTGTTAAGGGAAACATCCAGATTTGTCAACCCGAGGAGGGAAACCACCCCTCCAAGGGTTGACAAATCTGGATGTTTCACGTCAATAGAGGGCCATAATTGTTTTATTATACTTTAAACACTTTAATTAATTCCAAATCAAAAGGTCGTATTATAGTTTTAATCTCACACAGAAGACTGATATAATCTGTTAGTGCTTTTTAGAATCTGCAGGATTGTTTCTCTCTTTGATGTCATATCCGGGTTGTTCAGCGGGAAACAATAGGGTTGTTCCCGCAGTGATGTCATATCGAGGTTGTTTGCTAAAACATCCGAATTATTTTGAAGTCACATGATTGCTTTCATCTAATTGAATCTTCTCTTACTTAGTAAAATATAATAATATGTTTTGACCTTAAAGAACTCTAGAACAAACTTTTTGACACAGCAATTTGACGGCAGAAAATGTTATGATTAGGAAAAAATCATTGTCTTATATATCATCACAAACTATGGTCTTCATTTCACATGTAACCAACGATTTAAATATACGGTCTGTAGGTCTCTTTCTACCTTCACTTTCAAAATTTAGAACTCTTATATATATTGTCGTCAAGTCATTACGTATGGCCTTCTTTGGTATTAACATTGATTTTTTGATAGGGTCTTTGCAATTTAACTAAACACATTCTAATATTGCATGGACACGGGTTATGTATTCCGGTATATACATGAAATCATTATTCTAAACTCCTCACAGGAAGGGATCTTGGTGGAAGCTGTATACTGAGGGTACATAACTTACTTTGTCAGTTGGTGATGGGTCTGGAGCTGGCATGTCAGTTAACTGTTAGTAGTCTTCTGTGATTTCATGTTTTTGTCCATATATTTAGTTCTTTCAGTTTCATTTTTCACAATTGACTCAGTCCTGTTGCCAACTGAATTTTACTGTTGTTACGATTGTTTTTTGATTTATCACATTGGCTGTAGGGGGAAGGTTTGGATCCAGTATAACTAGTTAAACCCCGCCGCAGCAGGTTTCGCCTGTCCTAAGTCAGGAATTTATTAAGCCTTTGTGTGTCTTGTCCTTTTTCTAGTTAGTTTACTTTATGTCTATAGGAGTCTAGGATGATGTTTATTTTGCTGGACTTGATTGCTCTTTGGTCAGGGGCCGACTCCGACCTGCCGTTGGGTGTGGGGTTTTCTCACTGTTCATTGAAGATCTTATTGTGGCTTTGTGTTGTTATTACTCCCCTTTGGGTTGTTGTCTCTTTGACACATTTCCCGTTTCCCTTCTTTTTTCTATATAATGCACTAAAATCGTCTTGTAGGCCCATTTCAATTGACATTGGTGACAAAATATGTTATTTTGTTCACTCTCTCTCTCTCGGTAAATTAGATTAAAAAGTGTATAATTCTTGTGGAGTAAAAAATGCACATTCAGAGAAAATGAACAAGCTTGATTTTAGCTGAACCAAAATTCAAACAATTTCTAATAGTATCACATCTAGCCAAATTATACCAGGTAACGAAGTTTCTCATGCATTCTAGGAGCGAACATGTAAGACTAAGACTTACAGAGTCTACACACTGTTGTCTTTGATAAAATTTGATAAACTTATGATATGTTCACATGCAATTAGATTTGATTCCCTCATTATCAGTTTTTTTTTTCACCCAAAACATATTTTTAACATTGCATTCCAATGTCATATGTATAGAATTCGCAACGATAAAGTTATGGATGTTTATCAGATGCACATTATATGTACGTCTGGACACAGCAATAAATTGTGGATACCTTATGTCATATATTAGAGATAATTTTCCAGGATAGTTAATCCTAAAATTTATAATGATTGCGGCTTCAAATGGTAAAAAATGCTCCATAGTGTTATTAATTTTGGGGTTTTTCATTTAAGTCATTGCAGTATAGGGTTTTGTTTGTTTGAAAATTTATGGTAGTGTTTTGTCATTATTGAATTGCAATGAGGGTTTGGTCCTCATGTAATGAAGCCAAAATAGTATTCTCTGATATAAGTTCCAAATATCCCAAATATTATTGATATAATAACAAAAAATAAAATAAAAATATGTGTTGCGAAACAGCTCTCAAGGTCAATAACAAAATAATGAGAGACATAAGCATGTGAGCTGTTAAAACTTCATGTTATATTTTAGATTTATCCCTTTTAACAGCTCACATGCTCATATATCTCGTTATTCTGTCATTATTGATATATCTATGAGGTTTATTCCGTTTGGAAATTATTTCACTAGGTGAGCAGTAAATACTTTCAGACTGGATATTATTTTACTAGGTGCATGAGATATGAAATGTGTTCCTTTGGAACTTATTTCACAGTGGATACGTTAAACCATTACATTAGCCCTATGCCATTTCAGAGTAGGAATTACTCTTTGCATGCAATTAATATTGCATTGAAGGGTTTTGTCAGTATGTTATTGCAGTGTAAGGTTTGTTATTATTGAAATGCAGTGAAGTTTTTGTCATTATGCAGTTGTGTAGGGCTTTAGGTTCCAGATACAAGTTTTACTACAGAGGTTGCGACATAGGATCAGTAATAACTTACAAACATAATTAGTTGCTTTCAACCTAAGTTACGACTTGCAACCTTTGATTAAACAGCCCAGGTTTCTTCATATATCAAGTCAGTTTCTATATATAAATCCTCTGTTATGTCTCATTAGTACATCTTAACCAAATTCATGTTTTCCAAAGTACAGTCAAACATTAAAACCATGCATAGTAAACTTATAAAAAAAACCTGGTGCACTCAATTTTGTGTAGTCAGTTCTCAAAAAAATGGTATAGTCTTGTAGGAGCTCACAACATCTTTGTTTAATCCTATTGGTTTATTGTTTGCCAGATTCAGTTGTCCTGAAGGACAAGTTGTGCTTTAGTACCATGTTAAGGGCCTGACCTTCCAGAAGGCTTGTTAAGTGCCATTTCATTACAATCTTGACTAGACTAAAAAATTTGTTCTTATCTACTTGGGTTGTATAGTTTTAAAAGTACTGATCTCAAGTTATTTAGAGTGTTCAGTTAGAAGTCCGTTAGTTGTCATGACATTACTAATATTTTGAAATATCTAAGAAATTTCCCTTGTTATGTTTTGATCATTTACTCCATATCCTTTTATTTTTGTCGTAGAAGAATCAGCTACAATGAACAAGGTAAACATACATACTTTTTATATTAGAACTTGAGTAGAACAAACATACATGGAATGTTATCTGTTATATAAGATTCTTTCAGTTATTGTAGAATTATTTTATAAGTTATTTAACAAGCAATATTTCTTTATTTTTGTATAGTTTAATGGTGATTAAATCTCGATTCAGTGAGTCAGAATAGGGTGTATTCAGTTCTCCATGAGATAAGCCATGCATTGTACATTCTTTATTTTTGTAATCAAATATTTGTTATACTTAAATCATTTGGTTTTCCAGTACAGTTAATTTTCAGTCTGATAAGGAAGGAATGAATATTAATAAATAGATGTTTATGTTTATAGAAAATCTCTAAAAGAAAATTAAGTGCCCCTTATGTACCTTGCAATTTTCTTTTAATTTCCCCTTTTCTTTGACATTTCCTATTTACAATACCCCTTCCTCTTTTTACTTTTCTCTCAGCTCATATATTTTGGTACAATGAGTCCTCTTTTAGACTATATACCTTTCTCTACTATGACTTTAAGCTTGTAGAAATTATACAGAGGTGTAATTATCAGTGATATGGAATCTACATGTACATGTAGGAATTTAATCACTTAATCAAAGAAGAAACTACAGAATGTAGACATAGGATGATAAAAGCTAATATTAAATACTATCATGGATAGAATGTAGATATAGGCAGGATTGTGTGTGAAGGAAATAATTTAAAGCATGCTGCATTTCACTATGTCATGGGCCATTTCTAGCAAGAAGGGTGACACTGACATAGCTATTGATAACTTCTTTTCTCCAGGTATTTCTTGTATGCCATTTATGAAGTTATTTTTTGGAGGACTGGGGGACAAACTTGTCAAGTTTTGAAAATTGCCATTTGTGAGATTGGTCAAAATTGTTAAAGATCAGAGGAAAAAAATTAAAAGACCATGGGAATTTGCAGCAAATTTGGCTGAAAGCTTCATGTAAGGCTTGAGGTGTCTGGGGAAAGGAGGGTAGGGGGCGGAGGGGCTGGTATTAGGGTTGTCTAAATCTCAAGTTTATTGAGAAAATATATTGTTGTGTCTGGAATTAGTTTTAACTCTGTGAGATGGATTAATGGAGGGTATATACCAAACAGGAAAATACCAGCAAATAAAATTGACTGACTCCACAAAACTTGATAGTAGTAAATAAATTATGTTCAACATTCCTTAGTCGACATAGGTATGTCTTAAACAGGGGATTGTTTTCTTTTTCAGTAAAGATATTTTATCATCAATAGAATACCATATTAGGTAAATGTCAACAGAGACTTTGTTATTATTATACGGTTTAAAGATAGTTTAGGGGGCTACTGACCTAGTGAAATATATAGACCAAAAAATACAAATTGAATGAAAATTCTGAAGATATCGAGAGCATGAACTTTTAAATCTCGGTATTGAGGGTGTAAATACACACTTATTTACACTGGTGGTTATGTAATTTATGTGACATTTATGCACATAGTTATGTTATGATTCATTATATTGTTTTTAACAAAGAAAAATTAAGTGTATACATAAGTATGTGTCCTTCATACGTCAATAAAAATTTTGTGGTAAGGTAATGTATATAAAAAATGTCATTTAAAAACAATTTGTTTGTATTATATAACTCAACTTCCAGTTAACCAAGCCTTATATGACATTTTTCTTGGCACAAAAGGGAAGTCTGTGATTAATTTGGGATATTGCAGTACTTCCTATGATAAA
The DNA here is from genome assembly GCA_002080025.1 of Modiolus philippinarum. NCBI lineage: Eukaryota > Metazoa > Mollusca > Bivalvia > Mytilida > Modiolidae > Modiolus > Modiolus philippinarum. Next base: position 89,004 of record MJUU01065852.1, read on the forward strand.
TTGATTAGAAAATTTTAAAAAGGGTGCATTGTTGACTTATTATATATCAGAATATGCTTGTGTTGCTATCCGCCAAGAAAGCGATTAAAATCATAGACTGAATACTGTGAAAGTACTATTGTTCATGGGGTTCCAATTTTCGTGGATTTCATGGTTTGCTAAAACCACGATATTAAGTTCCCAACGAAATACATTTTTTTATAGATTTTTAATTCATAGATTTCGAAACCACGAATTTAAGTGCCAACGAAGAAGCAAGTTTTGTGAGAACCACGAAAATTGATGTCCACGAATAAAAGTACATCCACAGTAAATCAGAGAGCTGGGAGGTCCATCAATTGAAATCTGAAAAGTTCCTTACTAGAGATGTTCCAGTTGGGCCAATTTAAGACCATCAAATACTTATATATTTATAACATTGGACCTGTGATGTAGACTTGCCTATCTATACATGCATATATTAAAGTCCAGTGTCTATACCAGAATGTATTTTATAGTGACTTAAGTGTTATCTCTTACCCCTTCAATACTGATCACAACACTAGTATGATTTTAGATAATGAACTGCATGTTAACACCAACCATTGCAAATCTTTTTGGAGGCTCAAATCTCTGGCAACCATAATGAAAGAAAATATTCTGAGATATAGTCTTACCATTAACAAAAACAGATATCTGTTAGCCAAACTCTGTTTGTATGGTGTTAATACTGTGCTTACAGCATTTATAATAATTAGTTTCATATCTAAGTACCTTGTGATTTGGAAGTTGAATTGTTTAATAACATATTGATATAGATAGTATAAGAGTGGAAGTTATTTATGCATCATATATTAATACCATGCTAGACAATGATGCAGTAAAAAAAAAGTTTGCTATTATGGTGAAAACTGTTTTTGTATACTTTATAGTTTTTGCCAAAGAGACATTAACAAAATAAGAAATAATATTGGTTGACTAAAAAGATGATGCCTCGTTTTTGAGAATGAGAAAAGTCATATTGCCTACTACCCCATGATTTTATGTTTTTTTTTAAAATTCATTTTATAAGCTATAAATATTTGGATAACTCCTTAAATTGGAGTTCAGTACCATTGTATCTGTACTGATGTAGAACTGCTTCAGTCCTGAAGGACATGTTTCTTCATCTCCTCACAGCATGCATAGTATAGAAAGGTTCAGTAATTGCTAAATTCCAAAAAATATGGACAACTTTACTATGTTATATGTTAATTGCAGATAGCCAACCTCTTCCTCCATGGCAAAGGTAAGGAAAAATGTTGTTGGGTGATCTCCCTTGATATTTAAATTTATTTTGGCTCACCTGGCTTGAAATGACTTAGACTTTTGCTACCATAATTTGTGCCTCTTTTCACAAACTCTATGTCTCCTGTCAACTTTCTCATGATCCCACTCGATCTCCATGGTTACTATATGGTTCCTCAAATTGAGTTATGTGTTATCTCCCCTATTTTTTTTGTCCGCAAAAACCCATATTGAAATTGTTTATATAAGTCTTTAATGAATTATATGGTAATTTTTTATTCCCTATCTCAAACATTGGCTTTGATTGATCACTGTGTTAACTAACTTCAAATACCTAACATGGCTGACTATATCTTTAGATAATGACTTATGTACTGCCAAATAATTTGATTTAAGGATGGTCACTCCTCAAGTTTTTTATATCAAGGATTCAAAATAATTCTTTCTATTTATTAGAATATGGATCATACACCATTTTAAGCAAAAAATATTGATATGTCAGTGTGGTCTTTTTTGAGATTTAAAGGCCTGAAATTTTGGCGGGAAACCGAACTTCTCTAGACTTTTCATTCAATTTGCATTTAGGTACTCAACCTTTGAAATGCAAGGAAGGCATATCAAGAATTTTATCAAATTTTGTCAGAAGTCTATTGAAGATGTATACTATCATATTTTGAAAAGAATAGTTAGGGTCAGTGTGCAAAATAGATAATGCATAATAATGGATAAAATAAGAGAATTCTGAAAGTCAGGGACAGTTTCAAAAACCTGAGGAGTGACCATCCTTAACTTTGTATAAGTAGTGATTTCGTGGTCTCCTGAAAAGTCTTCACATGTCTTTTTTATCTTGGAATTTCACCACAGATGCTTATATTGATTTTGTGGCCCCATAAAAATATATAAAAGTTTATTTTCTACTTTATTCTAGACCAATATTAGCCCTTACAAGTACACTTGTTGTAATTTGACACAAGACTTTGGGAATTTCTCCCTGTTTCTAGTGGCAAAAAGAAGAACCATTTACTGTCTTTAGGTATAAACTGTAACGAAATGATAATTTACCATGGCACATCTAAAATTAGACAATAAGCTGGGTGAGCGTTTTGTTGTGTTAATGCAAGTCCTGTTGTTCTAAAAATTTAATTGTAATAACTTGTTCAGAATATTAACACTGATTTGTTTATTAGGAATTAATTTTGCATGAGGTTTGATAGTGGAATGCCATTTTTGAAAACAATAAGAATCAGGCACATTCTAGCTTTTGTTCATGTATCAGATTGGGTTATATACATGCACATCTTGTTATTTCATAGATTGAACCACCTTTTGCATAATTTGAGATATTGTATTACTGAAGTCTGTGATTCAGTGAGTGACTCATTGGAAACAACTTAAAGTATCCAGTTTCCCAGATGAAAAAAATCAAAGCCCATTTAATATGCGAACTTATTATAAATCAGCCATACTATTTCAAAAGTCAGCTATACTATTTCATACCATTAATGAAGTTCAAACAGTTCACATTTCCATCTTTTATGAGGGTATAACCCCCCTTTTTTTGGACTTAGGACTTCAGCCTTATTTTGGTCATACCTTTGACTTAGCCTTTTGAGTCTATGGACTCAAGATTCCAAGCATTTTGTGTTTGTACTTCAAATTTCAAAAGCAATAAAGAAAGGACTCTATTTTGGGGGTACTGTAGAGTCAGAGGTGGTGGGATGGGGTTGGTTATATTGTCTGTTACTACTTATTAAGTATGCACATGTAAGGACATATTCTTTATGATCCTATATGGTTCTAATATGGATGTGATTTCTGTTGTTGTTGTCTTCCTGCCTCCTCTGTCTGTTTTTTATAATCATAGACTCTTTCAAAACTGTAAATCAGATTCCAACCAAACTTTCAGGATATGTTGTTCACCTGGTATTTCTGTGCACCTGTTACTCAACATTTTGCTTTAAGAGACTTAAGAGGTTAATTGAGCCAAAATTGCTAATTTGTTTATTTGTATCTTTGTTTATCCATAACTACTTCAAAACTTTAAGGCATTTTCAGTCTTAAGAAGGAGGATATATGTTTACATGATATAGTAGTGCATCTGCTGATACTTAGAAATTTGAGGACCACTGAGCCAAAGGACCTCATTTGTTAATTTGGTTTTCAATCTCAAAGTCCTTCTTATCTGTATGTCATATTCCAACGGACATGTTGTTCACCAGCTGAATAAATTGCAGCTGATACTTAAATTTTGATTTTAAAGCATTCTTAGCGCATTTGTAAATTTGGGTTTGAAAATCAGCAAGTATACTTAGAAACTATAAACCATATTCCAGCCTAACTTGCAGGACATGTTAATCACCCGAAAATACGCACTCAATAATTAAAATTGCCATATTGGCAAAAATCAAAATGTGATTGATGGAGTATAAGTGCTGTACATTCACAAAAGTCACAACTGTAGGATATGACACTCCTGTACAAATCTTAAGTGATCCTAGGGGCATTTTTTTTGTCTCTTTCTTAAATCAGGTTCATGAAAATCAGATCTACAATGGATGTATGGTATAAAGTGTTTCATGTTGATCATGATGACAACAAATATATTCGACATGCCAATGTATGATTTGTGTGAGAAATAAGGGGTCCCATCAATAGAGCAGTTCAATTTATTAGTACTAATTAACAGCATACCAGTAGCCAAGAGCTGATAAATACATTACTCCAGATTATTCAGCCTAATTCTTGTAACTGATTATACCCCAAATCCTTTTGTAAATCTATGTATTTAATGAATGAAGCATGCCTACACACAATGATTATTTTAAGCATCTATTTAGTGGTATTGCATGCTATTTATACAACAAAGTTATATAAAGATAATGAACATCAATCTTCATGACAATGCTAGTGTAGTGCAGTTGTTGGAATCGGTTCAATATTCAGTGGTACTGTAAGAGAAATCATATGAATATATTATTTTCAGTTTAGGGCACTTCAAGTTAATTCCTAGATTCAGGGTTGCCACATGTCCTGGAAAACTATAACTGGATAAACCCTTACGGTTCATTTTGGACTCAAAGAGCCTGTAAAAACCCTGAATTTTAAAATATTTGGAAATATCCTTGGAAAACCTTTGAATTTTATGAAGTTAATATCAATAAGCATGTGTGTAAACAAATTCTGGAAAAAAACTATCCTTAATCCTTACCTAGAATTTTTTCGAATATTTTTTGTCCTTGAAAATGACTAGAATATCCTTGAAAAGTCCTGGAAAAATCCTTGAATTTAGAGATGTCATAAAAGTGGCGACCCTGGAGATTTTCATCCCCATTTGCCCCATTTCTCCTCTTGAAAACTATGATTTCAGTTTTACTTGAGTTTGTATTCCTGGATAAGTGACATCTCTACAACAGGAAAGGGGTTGAAAGACTGTGATGTTGATGAATGTCTTTTTTTATTTAAAGGTTGGACAGAATCAGAAACTCAGCTCATCCCCTCCGGATGAGAATCTAATACTTAATTTGATGTGGCCTTCTCATTGTTTTCATTCTTGTGAACAAGACAGAATGTTTTATACTTTTGATAAGAAGATTGTGATAGGCTCTGTAATCTTGTTACATAAATGCTCCCTGCCCAAAACTTGGGAATATGAAATTCATGTTTTCAGTTTGTATCAACTTTGTTTTTTGTCAAAATAGGACATTACAGTACTCTATTGATAGAGTCAGAAGTTAGAAAAGATACAAGGCTTACTTTCTGTATTATTGATCAAGTTCTGATAAATGTTTGAAAACACTGTAGTATTTATAATGAGAAAAGTGTGAAGTAAAGGTTATATCTAACATACAAAAAAATAAAAATTTTGTTGATGTAATATTGGAATGAACCAGCATGATGTTGAAAGAATTAGTTTCCAATTTGCTGTCATTTTTCTATGTGTTTAGGTAGTTTTTGCTGATGTTTTTGAATGCCTTTTTAGATGGTGTTATTCATAGTTTGGTGTGTCATAGTAGACATTTTCTGTTATCTGTTTCATTTTGATTGCACTAAGAGCATTTGTATATAGATATACATTAGAATATCAGCATGAATATTTAACTCCTGCAGTCATCAAAGGTAAACCAACTGGAAAAAGCCTTTCCAAATGGTGGAGGTTAAAAAAACCCGACAATTCAATTGATCTAGACCTTTTTAAGATCTTGTCAATTGACAAAGCATTTATTTCAAGCCAATAATTGCTGAATATAAGCCATATATATCAGAGGTGAAAACATGGTAGATGTTTTTACTACATGTCTTAACATAATGCATCATTCATTGTTGATGTCACATCATCATTGTCCAGTACATGTAGTTTTATTTTCAAAAGTAATGCAAATATGTTGGGGATCCTATTTGCAACCAGTCTAATGCCAGACATGGAATTAATTTGATTTGAATCTTATTAATGTCAGTTATAAAACTAATATGTCCTGATGTGTCACTAACCAATGTTTAGATGCGTTATAATGTTTAGATAGGTTGCATTACATAGTACCAGATATGGTATTACAATATCCATCCAAAACACCTGATATACTATAAACCAAATTCTACAAAAGTCATTTTTCTAGGTAACAAAAATCATAACCTCTGCAATTAAATTTCAATTAAATCTGAATGCACAACTTAAGATTAAATTATTACACTTTCTCAAATCAATTTGACACTTTTGCCAAATGATGCATAACATTGCGACTAAAGCGCAAAACTTTGGGCACTATTGGCCAAGTTCGAATTGATGAGGTCATAATCATAGAAGAAACAATAGACACAACTCCTGATAAAGCAATTTTTACTGTAATAGAATTAATATTATTTTTTTACAATAATAATAACATATATCTGGTATACAGGTTTGTCAATTTAAAAATTAAATTCTAACCATTTAAGGTAACTGCTTCTAATTTGTTGTCAGCATGTTTTGCCCTTAACTGGCGTCATCAAAACAATGTACAATATGAATTTCCTTGCTGTACATCAAATTGGTATCATTTTTAAACGTCATGATTAAGAAAAATAATGTTTCGTTGCTTGAGAAATAGCAAAAGAATAAATGTTACTTTAATGTAACTGATACAACATTGGCAGTAAGCTATTTATAGAAATAATCCGAGATAAAAATACATTTAACAAGGTGTAAACTAATGTAGGTTTAAGAAACAGTTACCGATAAGTCGATAAGTTGCAAAAATCATAAAGTCTGAAAGGCAGCTGGTAGTTTTTTAGGAAGTTCATCTAAAATGAACACCCTTCCAAGAGTCCCTACAACTTCATTTGCCTTCTCCCTTTGGAGTTGGATGGCAGAGGTGCTGCCCCTGCTGCTTCAGAAAAATCAAGGTAGGTAGGATTGAAATATATGAAAATTGACAGGAACAGTGTCAGTATTGGTTCTATATGCAGGTGACTTGATTTCTGGTAAAGTTTAGTTTTTTGCAGTCATAGTTGTGAAGATAGGTGGTGATAACATCAATGGTCAATAATGTAAATTTTATTTATTTCCATGTCTCTGAAGGCATGAGAATTCTTAGAATATTTTGCTTGTGGTAAAATGGTTGATAGATTGTTGGTTGACTGAAGTAATAAATGATTGGTATCTTCATGGAATAATTGTCAGGTTTGCACATTGATTTATTGTATTAAGTTGTGGTAGATCCTTGGATGAAGGGGTTCAGGTTACTAAATAAAATGGGTAATAGCTGCATTAGCCATCTTTAGCAACAATTTATTTTTATGTCCTGAGAATCAAAGATTCCAAGGGCATATGTATTTGACTGTCTGTTTGTCTGCTTAACAATGAAGGGATATGGAGTAAACACACATGCACATGGAAAAACCAAGTTATGGAACAATTTTTTTTATTGTTGTTCTACATCTTGAAGTCACCATGAGGTGTTCAACTGCTGGTTTTTGTCCATCTGTCATAATTGCCATGCAGATAACACACTTAAATATGATGTGTCATGCACCATGATTGATGACCTTTAACCTTGAACTTTGTTCCGTCAAGGTCAGATTATTGCAATTTATCTAGTTAATATTTGACATGAAATTTATGACCTGAAGTAAAACATGCTAAAGGTTTAATGACACACCATTGACACCTGACAGTTATCTTGCATCTCTTCATGATTACCATATCATTGATTGTTAAGTATCAACAGTGTCTTGGACCATCAAGTATTTCCTTGTTATATCCCCACAAATGAAGTAGGTTGGTATATAGAATCACCTGTCTGTCTGTCTGTCTGTCCAAACTACTTGTTAGGACATACACTAGAGGGTATCTGATGACACTTTACAGTAAAAAGGACACTGAACTGAGATGTGCATGACAAGATATGATTATTCTTAATAGCCATGAATTCGAGATAATTCTACCTGTCTTTTTATTATTCTTTCTGCAAGGATTACTCCTGTACTACTTGAATGACTTTGTTGAAATGTTATTCACACAATGGACACTATATGGAGATGTGCAATAAGGCATATAATTATTGTTTTGTCTGAAACCATGAATGGGGAGAGTAAATTTGACTTTGACTGTTCATTTCTTTGCAAGGATTACTTTGTAAGCGCAACTCCTTAAACCACTTGAAGGATTTTGATAAAACTTTACATGTGCTATATGGGATTTGCTTGAAGGAATATACAGTTAAACTTCAAATGCTGGAACACTCTAGGAAGTAATGAAAACAGTTCAAACTAGAGGTTTGTTCAAGCTATTGAGGTCATACTGAGGTAAAACTTGGACAAAGGGACACCAAATAGGTTTCAAAACATCCATGGCTTGGGAGATATTGCAGTTCAAGCCATCAGAATTCAGCTGTAATTATTGTGACATCTGACACCATGAAGAAAAGATAATTTGACTTGGACTTTACATTGATTGCTTCTGGAATTATTTTTGGACTTGGAAAGAACTAATTCAAAGTGTAGATATTGTGACATAAATCCTTAGAAGGGAAACATTTATTTGTGCATCCATCCAAAACAACAGAAGTAGAATACTAAAGGAACAAAGCACAAGCTTTCATAAATTAAAGTCCAGGGACAAGGCAAACACGACATTCACGACAAGAAGACAGAAGACCAGAGACCAGAGACATGACACATGGATGCCACAAATACAACTCTCAAACTTAAAGCACAAACAGTGTGATCTCTCAAAAAAAGAGAGTGACATCAGGTGCTCCAGAAGGGTAAGCATGTTCTACCAGGCATAGAGCCCCCATAACAAAGCTGTGACTGTGCATTTTGTTCTTTTGATTGTTGACCTTTGACATTGAATGTTGTCCTCATGTTCAGATTATTGCAATTTGTCTAGTCAATATTTGTCTTCAAATGTAAGAAGAAATTTTGGTCAGAAAACCACTTGGATGATGTAGCAAATTAATTCTGATTGGTATGGATGAGACTATTAAACCTTTTGTAAAACATGTAAAAGGTGTATGGCACACCACAAACTTCTGGCCAATTTCTTGTATCTCTTCATGATTACCATATTACTGATTCATAGTATTCAACAGTGTTTTGGTCCATCAAATGTTTCCTTGTTATGCCCATGCAATTGAAGTAGGGGCATTTAGGAATCATCCTGTCTGTCTGTCTGTGAGCCCATATTTCTTGTAAGCACAAACACTAGAAGGACCTTGATGAAACTTTACAATTAAAAGGGCACTATATAATGAAGATGTGCATGACAGTTGGTAGTCATGAAGGGGAGATGATTCAACTTTGACTTTTTATTATTCCTGCTTACTTGAATGACTTTCATAAACTTTTTTTTCACAGAGAGGACAATATATGGAGATGTGCAACAAGGAATATAAGGAGATCTTTTTTTTTATTATTATCATTTGACACTATGAAGCAGAGATTCATTTTGACTTTGACTATTCATTTGATTCCATTGCAAGGATTTCTTCATAAGTGGAACTGTTCTTTAACGACTTAAAGGATTTTGATGAAACTTTACACAAAGGAAGGACACTATATGGAGAATTGCTGGAAGGATTATACACTCGAACTATAGACCATAGACATGACACTCACCAGAACACACTGACACCACAGATACAACACTCAAAACTAAAGCATAAACAGTGTTTTCTCTCTAGAAAAAAGAGTGATATCAGGTGCATTAGAAGGGTTAGCATGTCCTGCCTTGCATAGAGTGCCCATAACAAAGCTGTGTCTGGTATTTTGTTCCTTTAGGTAGGCTTTTTGTATTTATGTAGATGGATCACTTCAAGATGATGTAAAAGGTTTTATGCCACACCGACCCCTGACTAATTTCTTGTATCTCTTCATGATTACCATATTACTGGTTCATAGTTATTGACAATGTCTTGATCCATCCATTGTTTCCTTGTTATACCCCTGAAGTTTAGGGCGTATATAGGAATCACCCTGTCTGTCTGTCTGTCTGTCTGTCCACACTTCTTGTAAGCACAAGCACTAAAAAGGAATTTGATGAAACTTTACAAATTCTCTGACGTACGTGACATAATATAATTTTTGTGCAAAATGAAGGGAAATATAATTTTGTCTGACACCATGAATTGGAGAGTTTATTTGACTTTGACTATTCATTCCTTACATTTGCAAGGATTACATTGTAAGTGCAACTCCTCTTTTAATCACTTGAAGGATTTCGATGAAACTTTACACAAAGAAAGATGGAGATTTTATTGAAGGAATATACAATTAAACTTAGATGGCTAGGACACCCTGTGGAACCTGACTGGTGAAAACAGTTCAAGCTAGAGTGGTGTCAGAGATGTTGAGGTTAAACTGTGTTTAAACTTGAACAAAGGGACAATAAAAATGTTTCAAAACATCCATGTTTTGTGGGCTATTGCAGTTCAAGTGATCAAAGTTCAACTGTAATTATTCTGACATTAGACAACATGAGGAGGAGACAATTTGACTTTGACTTTACATTGATTGCTTCTGGAATTATTTTTTGGACTTGGAAAGAACTAATTCAGAGTGTAGATATTGTGACATAAAGCCCAAGGGGGAAACATTTATTTGTGCATCCATCCAAAACAACAGAAGTAGAATACCAAAGGAACAAAGCACAAGATTTTATAAATCAAAGTCCAGGGACAAGGCAAACATGAGAAGACAGGAGACCATAGACATGACATTTCCCAAAACACATGGACACCACAAATACAACTCTCAAAAAAAAGAGAGTGACATCAGGTGCTCCAGAAGGGTAAGCATGTCCTGCCAGGCATAGAGTACTGTAACAAAGCTGTGACTGTTTTTTTTTAGTTAAGCTTTTGGTATTTATGTAGATTGATCACTTCAAGATGATGTGTCATGTACCTTGTCTGTTGACCTTTGACAATGAACGTTAATTGTCTTCAAGTCAAGATTATTGCAATTTACCAATGACATGTCAGAGAGGAATTTGGTTGGAAAAACCGCTTTGATGATGTACCAAATTAATTCTGATTGGTATTGATAAGACTATTAAACCTTAAGTCAAACATGTAAAAGGTTTTATGACACACCACGGACACCTGACCAATTTCTTGTATCTTTTCAGGATCACCATATCACTGATTCAGTAATGAACAGTGTTTTGGTCTATCAAGTGTTTCCCTGTTATATGATCCCACAAATGAAGTAGGGTGGTATATTATAGGAATTGCCCTGTCTGTCTGTCTGTCTGTCTGTCTGTCTGTCTATACTTCTTGTACGCACAAACACTAGAAGGACTTTGATGAAGCTTTACAATAAAAAGGACACTTCTTGGAGATGTGCATGACGGAATATTATTCAAAACCATGAATTGGAGATAATTTGACTTTGACTCTTTAATCCTTCAGCAAGGATTACTCCTCTTATACTACTAGATTAACTTTGATGAAACTTTATTCAAAGGTAGGACAATATATGGAGATGTGCAATAAGGAAATTTAGGGAATGTATAGGAATCACCCTGTCTGTCTGTCCATCTGTCATCCCTTCTTGTAAGCACACACACTAGAAGGAATTTGATGAAAATTTACAGTAAGAAAGGACACTATTTGGAGATGTGCATGACAGAATATAATTATTTTTGGAAACCATGAAGGGAAATATAATTATTGTCAGACACCATGCATCAAGAGTTAGACTCTTAACAAGGACTTAAGTGTTACTCCTCCTAAACCACTTGATGGATTTTGGTAGGATTTCCATGAAACTTTACACAAAGAAAGGACACTACATGGATATTTGCTCAAAGGATTATACAGTTTAACCTCAATGGCTTAAACACCCATGGAACCAATGAAGACAATTTGAGCAATAGGGGTGTTCCAGCTATTGAGATCAAACTTTGAAACTTGAACAAAGTGAAAGCGAATATGTTTCAAAACATCCATGGTTTGCTGGCTATTGCAGTTCAAAACCATGAAAATTCAACTGTAATTATTGTGACATTAGGCAACATGAGGAGGAGATTATTTGACTTTGACTTTGTTTTGATTGCTTCTTATATTACTTTTTGGACTTGGAATGAACTAATGCAGAGTGTAGATATTGTGACATAAAGCTTTAGGAGGGAAACATTTATTTCTGAATCCATCCATAATGATGGAAGTAGAATACCAAAGCAACAAAGCACAAGATTTTATAAATCAAAGTCCAGGGACAAGGCAAACATGAGAACACTAGACGACAGAAGACCAATGACATGACATTCCCCAAAAAACACAAACTAAAGCATAAATAGAGTGAACTCTAAAAAACAGAGAGACATCAGGTGCTCTAGCAAGATAAACATGTCCTATTGTGCTTAGGCCCCCTGTAGCAAAGCTGTGTATGGGCATTTTTCTTATATGAGATACTCTTTTGATACTTGGCATGTGGATGGATCTCATCAAGATGATGTGTCATGTACCTTGACTGCTGACCTTTGACATTGTACGTTAATTGTCTTCAAGTTCAGATTGTTGCAACTTACCAATGAAATGTAAGAGAGGATTTTTTTGTTGGAAAAACCACTTTGATGATGTAGCAAATTAATTCTGATTGGTATCGATGAGACTATTTAACCTTTAGTAGTTAAAACATGTAAAAAGTTTTATGACACACCACAGACCCCTGACCAATTTCAGGATGACCATATTATTACTGATTCATAGTAATCAACAGTGTCTTGGTCCTTCAAGTATTTATTAGTTATCTGATCCCAAAAATGAAGTTTAAGGGGTATATAGGAATCACTCTGTCTGTCTGTCTGTCTGTCGTCCATACTTCTTGTAAGAACAAACACTACAAGGAATTTGATGAAAATTTACAGTAAGAAAGGGCAATATTTGAAGATGTGCATGACAGAATATGATTATTTTTGGAAACCATGACATGGACTATAATTATTGTGTGACACCATACATCAAGGAGTTAGTTTGACTTTGACTTTTCATTCCTTTGCAAGGATAACCTTGTAAGTGCAACTTCTCTTAAACCACTTGAAGGATTTTGGTAAGATTTCGATGAAACTTTACAAAAAGAAAGGACACTATATGGAGATAGGCTTGAAGGAATAAACAGTTGAACCTCAATGGCTTAAACACCCAAGGAACCAATGAAAACATTCAAGAGTGGTGTTAAGCTATCAAGATCAAACTTTGTTGAAACTTGAACAAAGTGACAGCAAAAAGGTTTCAAAACATCCATGGTTTGTGGGCTATTGTAGTTCAAGCCATGAAAATTCAACTGTAATTATTGTGACATTAGACAACATGAGGACAATATATAAATTTGACTTTGACTTTGTGTTAATTGTTTCATGAATTATTTTTTGGACTTGGAATGAACTAATGCAGATCAGTGTAGATATTGTGACACAAAGCCTAAGAAGGGAAACGTTTATTTGTGCATCCACCCAAAACAATGCACATAGAATACCAAAGGAACAAAGCACAAGATTTTATAAATCAAAGTCCAGGGACAAGGCAGACATGAGAACACAAGATGACAGAAGACCAAAGACATGACATTCCCCCAAAAAACACAAACTGTAGCATAAATAGTGTGAACTCTAAAAAAAAACAGAGTGACAACTGGTGCTCCAGAAAGATAGACATGTCCTGCTCCCCCCTAGAGCACCCATCACAGGACTGGGAGTGAGGATATAGGGTTTTGAAAGGTCTGATTAAGTAGCTCATTGGTTAATGTCATTCCTAGCTAAACCTTAAACAAAACCAGGTGCATAATTGTGTCCAAATGAATTTTTTGTCCTTACATTATTTACTTGTTCACTTATGGATATTAATATTGCTTTGTGAACAGCTCTTGTTTTAAATTTGTTTCTTTGTAATGCAGTATCACTAGTTATTGTTGTCATAGAATCAAGGGAGGTAAACTGGTTAATTGAGAATTGTTGTTCGTGAACAGAGTTTCATCGAAAATTTTTTTCCTGAGTGGTTCTGTTACTTGTAATTGAATGTGAATGGTTCTGTTCCTAGTTAGTGAACGCTACTTCCTTGAAACCGAAAAGGGTAAGTCAAAAAATATATTATTTTATTACCTATATTAAAATTATTCAATGAAGTAACTTCATCGTTTAAATTAACATGTTGATAGTATATTTTCCACAAGCCATTAGTCTTTACTATTTATAATAACTAAACTTACAGTAAAATAATTTGGTAAGAAATATTAAACATCCACATGTAATTTTAGGTCAGAAATTGATCCAAACCGTCATTCTAACTTTAATGATTTTCTGATAATAAGAACACAATTAGGAATGAAATGGAAGTATATTTTAAAGAAAAATGTATTTTTGTATAATATATTCTTTTCAAATTACCACCTAAAGTTATATTTTGAAGAAAAGATCAGATATTTAAAAAAAATAATTTGTGAACAATGATGTTAATAAATAATAGCTCATGTTTACAGTGAGATATGATGAAAATCTGTGATGTTTGTGGCAAGATCTTCAAACAAAAATGTGACGAAAGAGACACAGGAGATTCACAGAGATCCACAATTGCTACTGTTATGCTATTTTCAAACCCAAAGAGGGTTTCCGTGAACGTCAACTAGAAAAACATCAAGTAAAACTCCACGATATGTCCTGACACCCTGATATTTCGGAGCAAATCTGAGTTGTTTTGATATATCAGCAAAGAGCACAATGGTACTACATATAAGGTACTCTTATTTTCTCACAATGAAACCATTTATGAACATGAATATTGGAAAAAAGAATAAAGTTATACATGTAACATTTAAAGATGGCCACATACAGTAGCGTCTGTTAAAATTCATAGAAGCATAAATGATTTTAATTGACGCGTTAATGATTTAAATTTATTTTAAAATGATGTATATACCACTAATTAAGCGGATTATTATGAACCAAATGATTAAATAAAATGCTGGTCATTACTTTTTTTGCTTTTCTTTCAAGAAAAAATATAAAACCGTTATATAATAAATAAATTGGTGAAAAATTTAAAAGAAAAAAAATGTTTTGCATACTTTTTCCACTCAAATCTGTAAAATTTTGACTTATGAAAATAATCTGCTATATTTACTAAGGTAAACTAAAGAATGTGATAAAAAATGTTGTATGATGGATTATTGAATTTGAATAACTAAATACATCAGTATACTAGGATTTCTCTTACTGTTGAATCCTGGAAACCTTAATTCATTGCTTATTTTGGTATTTTTTGTTTATGAAAGGTTACCATTTTTCATTTTGACAAATATATAAAATATTTTACTAAAATCACAAGAAATTGTGCAGCATCATTAACAAATCCAGCAATTGCCACTTGAATTTTTTTTAAAAAAGGAAGCTAATTTAAAAAGAAATTTTTAAAAAATTATCATGAAAATTTTGTGAAATAAGAAGGTAACAAGGCCATAATACTTTTTATCAATGCTTGACGAAAGTAATGGTATGGTGATACCAGTGGCAAGGGTAGCAGCAGGAAGGGCGGCAATGGCTACAATTTGGCGGCATTCACTCTCAACTGACTTTGAAATATTGCACTGTTTACCAAATGTTGAAGTTTTTTTCTTGTGTCTGTTTAACATAAAACACTTTTGGTAGCCTATTATTATTCATGCAGATGCATTATTCTGTTTAGGCAAATCAAATTATAGGCTACCAATATAGCATCTTATTTATTTAAAATTATTTGAAAAAAAAAGAAAAAATTTCTTGAATATTTCAACTGAAAAGCAAGATTTTGAACTTTTATGGTCAGAAAAATTCAGAATTTAACACAACCCTTATATAAATTACCTTAAGGGATTATTAACCATGTTTTATGTTGTACTTGTTGACTTTAGTTAATGAAAAGTACAACCATATTTGATTTTGCTTATATTTGCTAAATAATGTACTAAAATTACAAGCAGGTGATGCTCTTTTCTTAAGAAAGCATACATTTTCATCTTAAACAGTAAACTTTAATTAGGGTGTTAATTTTAAGTTTTTTTTCTACAACGATTATTATTGTGAGTGAAGATATGATAATAGGGAGGGAGTTAATCCCTGGTTTTGGCACCTGCAAAATACTCCAGAAATAATTTGTACTAACTATTTGTTTGAAGATAATTTGATGTCGTTTTGTCTATTTCAAAAGTATTTTTCTTGAGCAGTGTAATCTGTGTGAGAAGACGTTGGGCCTATTGTACAACATGTAGTGCACATGGCTATAAAAAACAAGACATTTGTGGCCAAACTTAAAAACATGTGCAATCATTACATAGGCATGCAGTTATAATAGCTTTTTATAATTAAAATGTATATATTTATATTAGCTTTGCATTTGCATTTTTTCATTTATTGTGTGGTCAGTCTGAGTGTTAATCACCACACCATATTACGTGATACAGTAAACGTATTTCATATCACATAAAAAAAATTAAAAAAAATTTGAAATTTTTTGACATTTAAAAATTAAAAAAAAATGAAACTTCAGCACATGGTGTTTCGCAGATAATTTTTGATGTACATTGTCTTAGATGTTGACATGAGTTCCAACAGGTTTCTGTTGTATGATATTGATGGGTTTTATGTATCAGATAATATGGTGTGATCACAAGTATCTGAAAGCCTGAAGCATACAAAAAGTCAGTATTTCTGCTGAACTTCACAAACAATATAGGTAAAATTTAATAAATAAACAGAATATTTGTGGAATAAACATCCTCAGACTGACTAAGTATTATAGTGTTTTATTTCATTCTACATTGTTTATCATGTTTGTATATATAAATACAAGAAATTTAAGAAAGAGTTTTCACCATAAGGGTCCAAACTGAAGGCATTTTGAATTTGATTCAGATATTGCAGACACTATTATAAAAGGGGACCATCCACTTACTAGTGTAGTCATATAAGGTGCTAAATGACCCATGGTTTCACTAAAGATCTTTCAAAATGTTACCAAATGGACCAATGTTAAACTAAGCTCCTTGCTGGAGGCCTAGCTAGCACACTCGCATGCATGCATGCACAAAATATGCAACATATATAAATGAATATTATCATGTCTGTAAAATATTCCTCTCAGTTTATGGTGAAACAAATAATAATTGAGAATCAAACTGTATGTTGTCATATTTAAATATTTAATTATTTTTTAAGGTCCGGGAGTGACAGACAGAACAAACCATTCTATACAGACTTGTAAATGCACCAGCTGTCAAAAAACAACACTTAAAGGAACAACTGGTGGACAGAAATACCTAGGCCGAGTTTGTGGAAGGAGTTACTAGTATTCATATAAAACTGCTTTATCCAGGCATACTGGAAAATATGGAAAAAATAACTTATTAACATTTATCAATAAATGATTTGCATTTTACATCAAGTTTTAATTCTCAGTTGAAACACATTTTCATTTATAGAAGGTTAAACAAGTTCCATATCCTTGCTGGATCCCATTCTTGTTAAAGGAAGGATTTTTAATTCTTCTATTTTATACAGAACTCTAAATGGTTGTACCTATTGCAGGGGCATTTTGGGTGAAACTATTCCTAAAGGTTTTTCTCAGTGTACATACTTTTTCAATTTAAGGATGGTCACTCCTCAAGTTCATTATATCAAGGTTTTAAACTTAGTATCTTTATTTATTAGAACATCAATCATACATCATTTTTAGCAAAAAATATTGAAAGGTCAGTGTGCCCGTTTTTGAGATTTAAGTGCCTAAAATTTTGGCGGGAAACCGAACTCCTCTTGATTTTTCATTTACTTTGCATTAAGGCAATCGCCCTTTGGAATACAATGAAGATATATCAAGAATTTCATCAAATTTGGTCAAAAGTTTATTCAAGATGTATACAAGCTTATTTTGAAAGAAAAATGGGGGTCAGTGTGCAAAATTTTCTAATGCATCATGGTGGATAAAATAAGAGAATTCCGAAAGTCAGAGACAGTTTCAAAAACCTGAAGAGTGACCATCCTTCAGGTCAAATTCAGGATCTCTGAATAAGTATGGAAGAAGTCTATTTAATTTTATAGACATCTTGTATATAATTAACCTAATAAACATTGTATAGTCCCGCACTAACTGATTCAGTGAAAATTCTTTACACCCTTAAGGTAGCATAAGAGAAAGACTGTTGTCAGTCCCTGACTTGGAATACTAGTAACTTTGTTTTTAGTGAAATACATTGACAAATGAGGTATAAAACAAAAGGTAAATGATTAAATTGACTCTTCATGATCATTTCAGCAGTATTCGAAGCACAGGGGCAAGTGAGCACAAGTGAAAGAGTGCCAAGTTTTATAGTCTGGCTAGCATAATGATATATGATAAACATGTACCAGCTTTCAAATTTCAGATAACTTATTTATCATCTTGTAGTTCCTAATTTTATGCATAACTTAATAGGGTTTGGTGTATATTTTTGGGTTGGTGGGGTTAATTTGAATACAAAATTGAAAGCAGGAAATTAAATATATTCTTTATTGAATTCAGATTTATTTCTTGCATAACTTAAATAAACAAGGATTTTGCTTGTCCAACATTGGAACAAATCCTTGAAAACTCCAGGTGAACTTTTTGATGAGTCTTTTCAGGCTGAGATAGCTGAAGGGAAAGACATATCCAATCAGTTATCAAACTAAAGATACAACTCAATTTGTTTCAAAGTTGTATATAGGTAGATGGAACATGAATAAAGGAAAAAAAATATGCTTCAAATTGATATTACTAAGTATTATTTAATTGTAATCTTACGTTCATGTTGAAAAATTCAACATCTGTAAATGTAGATAACTTCTAGCTAGGTGCTTAAAAATGCATCACATAATCCTGGAATGGACTATAATAAACACCTATTATTCAGTCAAATTTTTTATGAAACTTTTCTTCTAAAATTGCCAAGTTGGTTGATACATGATAGACAAAATCTGCTGTAATGTTTCTTCAGAGTTAAATGGTATTCATACATATATGATTTCTGTTAACATTTAAAAGTATCTGATAGTGTTAATAGAAAATGTTTTGTATTAAGCTGTTATTGTTTGGATTTGTAAGGGGCTAAAGGATTCCAAATTACACTTTTACAAAAGAATTTTTTTTAGTGGACTTGTATTAAAGAGTGACGAGTATATTTGGTTCACATAATAAAGTACAATTTCTATGTTAGTATACTTCAGTTGCGAAAAAAGAATGTATTTTTTTTTCTAAACCAAGATTTCTTGTAATTAATGGTCATTAAGCAGATCAACTTGATATCCCTGTATAAAAATAAGAACAGATTCACATGTGTGTACTTTAATGTTCACATCTGTGTAAATTATTTAATTTTCTTTATATTATTCTATATAGAATATGTCTGTATTACTGTTAAACACAGTATTTGTTATATAGATAATTATAATCTCTATATGAGGGGTATACAGACACATCCTGTGGAGATATATATATATTTGATATATCTCCAAATCTTGATAAAGAGAATGGAAGAATATTAGAGAAATACTTTATTGATAAGTATACAGATATTGTAGTTTTAGCCTTGCTGTTACTTTGTGTTATTGTGGAATGTTGGATTTAAGCTTCACTTTTCTTTATTGCAAAAGGTTTCTTTTTTACTAACCTTAACCCCCCATACCCCTGCTATAACGTGGTGCGGGGATATGGTCATGCAATGGGTCCGCCCGTCCATCCTTCTGCCATGTAAGTGATCTAGCAAGTTTATTTCTCATTGGATTTGTTTTATATTTATATGGTAACTTTTATATATAGCTCAAAGGAGTTTGAAAATGATTGCTTGTGGAATATTTTTGATGGAGTTAATCCCTTTGTAGCTTTGAAAATGGACAAAATACCCCTGTAATTAATCTTTTATTTATTTGTAATTGGATTTTGGTAGCTTATGCTCAAGGATACACCAAGCAAGTTCAAAGATATTGGTCCTGGTGGAATATTTTTGTAGGAGTTATGTCCCTTCATATTATAGAGGTTTCAAATGGGCAGCGGGGAATGTTGTTGAAGTACTTTTATTTATGGTTACTAATATTTCATGGTTTTCATAAGTCTCACTATTTTGTGGGTACTTAATTAATTCAAACATGATTTCTATGGAAACTATGCGTAAGGTGCAACTAAATTTCGTTATTTTAACAAATCACTAAATCAAATAAAATTTGAACCCAAAGAATGATGGTATTTTCGCAGTTGTAATATGGCTATGTGTAGCAACCTTGTATAATCTTCATGTATCTTTCCCCAAATATAGTAAGACCTGTGTAGAGTACAAACTAATACCTTGAAATTATGTCCATCAGAATAAGAAATGATACTATCATTAAGTCAGCCTGTTTAAACTGTTGTATGGTGAGTAGAAAGTTCAGAATCTGTAAACAATTTCTGTTTATTGATAATTCCAATAAATTGGTTAAGTCTCCCAATCATATCTGCCATGAGTTTATGAATATATTTATAGAATTGGTTATTTAGTTAGGTTATATTTTACACAAAGTTTGCCTTAATATTTTCGCTTGAATTAATAGTCATTCTATTAATAGATTTGATATAAATAACTTCCCATTAGTAATTAACTGCATGTATGTACCAAAAACAACCTGTGCATGATATTTCAGAAGTGACAATGGAACATCCGACCAGAGTGGAGGGTATTCAGAGTTTGACGAACAGGGCAAAAAGGTTTATCGACCCTCAGAGACATTTAAACTTGTGCATGAATCTGATGGTGGTGAAAAGAAAACAGAGGAAAATTATAAACCAGCACATTCTCGAACTTTTAAATTTTTACAACAACAGCTAAATGGGTAATTTACATATAATGAAGATGCTTAGCAAATTATATCATTCTTATGTTAGGACGTTTAGGTATGAAAATATAAAAAAAAATTACAAAAAATAATATGGAATATAAGTACAGGTTAAAATGGCAAAGGAACCACATTTTAGTTGCTGTTCTTTATCTGGAAGTTGCCATAGTCTTTAACATGCAGCAATAACTTGCATTGACTCAAGGATCTAAATTTGACATCTTTGACAGCAGTTCAACTCATGTAAAGAGACCTCAGAGAGCGTGAGCCTTATGACATTAGGTCAATAACATATGTATACTAGTAGCTCATGATCATGACCTGTTGCCTTTGTGCAAAATAAGTTTCCAACAAATCCAGTATGCCAGTTTTGTTGATATAAAACACATAGGTATATAATATGTTATCCTGCTAACATTATAGATACTTCAGTGCTTCATAGACTACTTCTATAGTTATGAGCGTACATCATTTTATCTACAGTAATAATTTTGTGTTTTCTCTGGTATGGGTAATTAGGTTTTGGCCACTTCCACAATATAAACAATTTAGATTGTAACACATGCAGTCTTATTACATATTACCTCTACACAATAAGTGTGACCTTGGGTTGTTTACAACATCGATAAAGTTGTTTACACCATTCATGCAGATCTGTTTTTAGAATAATTAAGTGTTTATTTCCAGAATCAGGAAATCAATTACTTAAAATTGTGTTGATCAATTAGATTTAGTATCCTATATATGTTCAATTTTACAGATATAATATTTAAATGTTCCTATATGATTTATGATAAGTTTTCAGTACTTCAAAAAATATTAGTACCTCAAAGTTAGATAACTCTGGATATTATTTGGTTATGAGCATGAGCATGTTGGTGTTTTTTAAGCCCCTTTCTTAAATATTCAGTGGTATTTTATAATGTTTTTATGCTATCAACCTGCTTTTATTATTGGTGTAACAATAGTATTTATAATATAAATTATTTACAATGTAACCCTCTGCCCTCCTGCATGGTTTTTCTTTAATCCTCATTTTAATATAGTACACTAGCAACAAGAATTAAGCTATACACAGAATCATAGTTTGTAAATCAATAAATATCAATTTGGACAACTGAATATGAAAAAGAAAGGAAATGGGGTAAATGTCAAGGAGACAATTATACATCACATGGTCTTCAACACAGTGAGGAACCTCACACCATATGGCAAACCCTAAATGGCCCCAAAAAAGTAAAAAAGTGAATAAATTAATGGAAACAAACATGTTTCTTTGGCAATCCTCAGTTATCCTTATTATTTGGAACCTACAATATACATTGTATATTCAGATATTCATCAGATTGTGATCTTTTTCATCCAAACATGGAAAATTAAATTAAAACTAGAGATCGAATATATGGGATCTTCAGAAAGAAATAAAACATCTTTGTCTAGCAGTATCTTCATAATTCTGTCCACATTTTAACCACGGTATGGTATTTGTGGCTGGAGATGATCTTGCATTATCAGTTATTGCCAAAAAGACCATGCTATCACATTGTTTTATGTATAGTTAATGTTACTGTATCAGGTTATCACTGATCTGTACTACAAACAGAGTTACCTTTGAGTTGAGATAAAAAATTCATCTTTATTTTGGTAATTTCAGTGGTGATTCTCAACAGTCTGTGCCATCGCCACCACCCCCAGCACCAGCACCGGCACCAGCCCCGGCAGTTTCTAAGGCTCCACCAGGTAAGTTTGTTTTCATGTTGTCAATAAAGACTGAGTACATGTGGTTACTAATTTTAATCTTAAGTACATCCATGGAACAATAACTACTTTAGTCATCGGAAGCCATAGATGTTATTTTAATTTGCCTTAAGGTACATTTGCCTTTTTTGATTTCTGACATTTGGTCAGATATGCAGACTTAACGTCATACCGGTAGCCACTAAAGTAGTTTGCCCATGAATACCCACTTTTCATAATATTCTAAAAGCATGTACCTTAAGAGAATTTTGAGCAAAATTTCAAGAAATTGGCATAATTCTGGCTTGATTTTATCAGACTTTAATCTTCACTCCATTTGTAAGACTTACAAATTTTATACAAAATAAGCTCATGAAAATCCTAGAGATGTACATTATCAGCCATATTTTTAATTGATTGTATCTCAAAATTAACTTATTATTTTTTCGTGTTTATTGCCAACCTTTCATTAAGACCTACTAGTTAAGAACAATTTTATGAAATTCTCATTAATTTCATTCAAAGGTAGGAAGTACCTTAACAAAGTTCAGTATACTACCAGAATACTTACAAGTGTCTTTCATTGTATTACATCCACAAAGATGAGTTTCCATTATGCGAATTTTTCTGGAAAATTTTGATGTCACACGATAGATTTTTCAACGTCTCAATGTTCAGTGACACAATTTGCGCCTATTGACCCCAGGTCAACTGGCGCATTTCATTCATAAAAAGAAATAGGAAGACAGTCTGTTAGTAACTCTCCAGGACAGCTTAAAAAATTGCATACAGATGCATAACTGACTTATGACATTATGACCTACTTTTTATACTTGAGTGACAAAAATTCAATGAGGTTCGCCGACTACCGTGTCCGATTCCGTCCTTTACTTGTAGCTTATGGGGTATACCTCAGACGCTTTATTGATCATTCAGATGTTTGTCAATAAAAAATAAATGTGTGAAATGTAAACAATGACAAACAAATGTTTTGTTACTGCCCCAAAAATGAGATTAAATGCTTTACTTGGACAAAAATTTGGTGAGGAGATATGAAAACGTGCTTATCGTTAGACAGAAACTGTGCATTTCCTTGGTATCTTTTGACATTTTTGGAAATAAACTTACATTATCACAATGAACAAATGTTGCTCACACACAGATATCAGTGTTGGGTACATTAATTTATAGACGATCATCATTTCACGCCAGTCAAAATTGGGACTTGACA
>MJUU01065852.1:112653-131694 GCA_002080025.1 Modiolus philippinarum
GCGGGGGGGGGGGGATAAGAATGACCAAATAACTTCAGAAATCGTGTTAATATAGAGATAAAATAGGTTGTTAGATGCACTCATAAATTAGTTTATAAGAATGCTGAGCCATTTAATTTTGCTCAACTGACAACAAACTGGGGAAGTTAGAATGACCAAATAACTTTTGTCAACATACAGGTAGATAGGTTGATACAGCTGTAGATACACTCAATTGTAAATATATAAAAGTTATTAGTCCCCTTCCAGTAAGACCCGAAAGGGACTTAAGTTTTGCACTCTGTCAGTCAGTCTTTCAGTCCGCATCAGTTTTCCGCACTTTTTTTCTAAACCGTACGTTGCAATTATCATGATTATTGATCTGATATATTGTATGTGAGTCTACCTCTATCATTACATCCCATCCGAAAAATGGGCTGTGTATTTATTTATCCCTCACAACCACGGGCTGGGTCCTATTTCTATATCCTGGGGTTTCCCGTTTAGGAGGGGTCATACCCCGCAAGCCGGAGATACTAGATCCTATTTCTATACCCCGGGGGAAATCCAAATATAGAAGTTAATTTTAAACCTAAAGAAAACAAAAATCTTCGAAGTGTATTATAAAGTTGCTTTTTTATTGTCTTTATATACATGTAACTTTAAAAATCCAAAGACTTCATTTACTGCTTTATATAGTCATTATTGTCCAATCTTATTAAACTATTACTTAATAGAGCTTTGAGGCGGTTTGACCCACCATCTCCAAGAAATATTCTTGGTGTTTTGCATTAAACTATCAAAGCTGTTTTTGTAATAGCCTTTTTCTATCTCTTCTGCTTATTTTGCATTATTTTGTTACATTTAACTCATTTGCACATTCTTAATTACAGAATTAATTAATTATATGTCCTGAACCTGAACTTGATAAGTGGACTAGCTCTCTTTATTATATAAATGAATAGTTTTGATATAGACTTACCCTATCCAGGGGCGGCTCCAAGATTGTCTAAAAGGGGGTGGGGAGTTTAAGCATACTAGTAACTGCAGAGCAGAGCGATTCCAATAATTTTTGACTATGTTCAATTTTAAAAATTCTATAGATATCTTATGTGGTGAAAGAGGCACCCCTTAAAATCTGCACCTGCTTTTTATACCCCACCACTCGAAGTGGCGAGGTATTATGTAATACCCTCAGTAGTGTGTGTGTCCGTCCGTCTGTCCGTCCCCCGAAGGTTTCCGACTGATAATTTGTGAACAAAATAACACAAGGTCTTCAAACTTGGTATGCAAGTTGTTTACCACAAAACTCGGGTCAAGTTCGATTTTTTGGTTCAGAGGTCAAAGGGGTTGTGGAGTTATGCCCCTTGAAACTTTGCAAATTTTTGGTTTTGTACTCTTAACTTGTGAATGAAATACCATACTGTCTTCAAACTTGGTGTGTAAATTGTTTACCACAAAACACAGGCCAAGTATAATGTTGGTCAGCAGTACACATAGTTCTGGAGTTATGCCCCTTTTAACTTAGAAATTTTGTGAAATGTGGCAGGTTATCATGTAATGCACCATTACTATTTCTCTCTCAATGGTATCTATACTAATACAATTATATGGTCCATCAAATGAACTTACATGTAACGATCATTGTTATATGACAACAGAAGATCACAACAGAAAAAGGGAACATGATACCCTTTTTCATTCTGTAAGGACAACAGTACCGTATGTAGGGGTCTAAATGGGAGTCCTTTTCCCGAAATCCCGGCAATATTTTTTCAACTTTCCCGTTTCACGGGCGGGAAAATATTTTACAAAAACCCTTAAACAATCTCCTTTTTCCCGGTTCACAGAGATGTTTTTCAGCATCTCCTGCTTCAGGCCCAACACCCTTTCCCGTTTTCAAGGCCACTTCTTTGTGACGATCCCGTTTCCCGTTCTCTTTAAAAGGCCAATCCCGCTTCCCGCTTAAACCCCATCGAGATCGAGACCCACTATGTACAATGATCATAGTCATAATAATTAAGAACTAGAAGAACTGTGGTCCGCTGTGACACAAATGAATACCCCCGCTTCCAAAGTGTAATGAAGTTCTTTAAACACTTGTCCAGACTAAATATGAAATCGCCCCCACTCATACAAGCCAAGAAAACAGGAAGTGGTAATTAGGTACGTTATAGTTTAACATCAAAGAATCTGCAAACAGGAAGTGCATGCACAACAGAGCTGTAAATGACTTACACATTACAACTCATTATTATAAAGCTCCAGTCCAAATTTGAAATCATTCCCACTTATAGAAACAAAATAAACTGTGACAAGAAATTCTCATCCATAAACTTCAACATATCGGCAAACAGAAAGTGGTTATACGGCAGACCTCAAAATAGCTTACACATTAAAACTCATTATTATAAGGCTCCAGATCAAATTCGAAATCTGTCCCACCAATACAATTCAAGCAAACTACGACGAACATTTGTCATCCATAGTGTGTTATAGTGAAACTTCAACATACAGTACAGAGAGACATACCATAACTAATCACTGTGATAGGGGAATGTGGGATTAATTTTTTCCTTGAAATTTTTTTTATTGGGCTATAAAACTCCAGATTTGTTAGGACATTTTCTGTTTTACAGGTAAAAATCTAATTAAGCAGGTAAACTTCAAAGAAATTACGGGTAAAATGGTTAATAAGATTTAATCCTCAACACTCTGTTTTAGGGTCTTTTAGGTCTATCACAGTGATTGTATGTCTGTGATTTTATGTCTACAGGATTAAAAGTTATGTCTTTCCAAGTGATTTGTTATGGTATGTCTCTCTCTGTACTGTACATGTATAAGCAAAAGTAAAACTTCAACATATCAGCAAATAGGAAGTAGAAATACCACAGACCCGAAAATAGCTTATATTGCATGTTACAACTCATCATAATCAAGCTTCTGACCAAATATGAAATCATTCCAACATATACAAGCTGAGAAAGCTGTGACCAAAAATATGTGACAGATGAACAGACAGACGGACACCACCATCACAATATACAAGCCACTTTTTCAAAGCGGGGGTTTAATAATTCATATTTACAATGTAGCATGTTTAATTCAATATCTTACTAAAGATAGGTTTATTATCAATAATTAATGTAGATGTATAACTGTAACATAAATTAAACTTAGGTAATCAATGATTCTTAGTAAATCTCTGTTCCTTGGTGGTAATATACAATCATTGGTATACATGTATGCATACTTAATGTTTATTTCCTGCAATATCCAATAATTGAATTATGAACTTGGGTGTACACAAAGAATTGAAAGTTAAGTTGATCATGTGGAAAACATAGGTCAAAGTGACCTTATATCGCCTGGATGAAGATCAAGTATTGAAGATACGTAGTTTCTCAGATATGAACATAAACTGAAACTTTAACCCAAGCCAGTCAAGTGTAAAATGTAGGTCAAAGTGACCAAATTATCATCTGAAGCAGCAAGACTTCCCAAGATGCATCCACTGACAAAATATGATTGATGCAACATATGTAGTATCTCAGATATGAATCTTAATGCAAACAATTACCTGGGTCATTGACGCATAAAATGTCTGTCAGACTGACCCAAGTAACATCTGAAACTACATCACTCTTCAAGAGGAAATCATTGACCAAAATGATTGATTAGCCACATGTAGTTTCTCAGATATGAACCTTATCCCAAATTTTAACCTGAGGTGGGACGACAGGATAGATGAGATTCTGTATCCCTTCCGCCCCCATCCCTGTTGTGCGAAAGAATTAATAAATGAGATATGATCTCATATGAAATAAAACTAAATATTAGGCGATCAACAGTGAACCCAAATATACATGTAATATAGACCTTCACTGTAATTTTCTTGGTGACTGCGAGTCAACCCAACATGTACACTTCACCATTACCAAAATATAAAATCTATCCAAATGTGGACACAGACATGAACTAAGTGGAGAAGGGGACAAGTTAACTCAACGCGGTGATTGATTTCACCGTACATGATGTATATTAGTGGGAAAATGGTTTGAAGGCTAAAGTTGTAAACAGGGTATGAACATCTTATATCAATCTGAACTGGTTATAAATTTCACACAGTAAAATCACTAATTAATGTTTTAGGAAAGGATATGGAGAAAATGAACATGAGACAATAACTCACATATCGGCTGCAACTGTAATTAATTTTAATGAGCTGTATGGCTACTTCGGAAATTCCCATCGGCAGTTCTAGAACCCAAACATAGGAAATCCATGATTTAAAAAAATGTTCAATGCATAAATCTAAACAAACTCAAATAATCAGGCTAAGGACAAAACTACGATGGAAGGAGTTACATGTAAATGTGCAGTTTAATAGATCAATATAAACAACTTGTTTAGGAAGTTTTTTCTCTCTTGCATGACTTAAAAGATTAATCCCAGTATACAATGTAACTGGCATTTTATCTAGGATCAATCTCAGAAACAGAAACGAAACGAGATAACTTCCTAATCAAAAGTTGTTTGTTTTGAACTTAAAAGATGTTAATAATCCGATCCCATTTTGGAGTGTGTTATGACCCAAGCCCCCCAAACATATTACAAGTACCACATACAGAATACACTTATTTCATAAAAAAAAGATGGAGAGGGACAGATATATTTATGAAATATGTGCCAGTGAGTACAATCCTTAAAAATAGCAATTTTATGTGATCTGTTCAATGCAAATTACTAGCATGTGTTCTAATTAGACTGCTGTTATCCCTGGTGAAAATGTGACATTACCTGGGCCCGAAACGTCACTTTGACAATTTATATGTTACCATAACGTTACATACTGTGCAAGCTAGTTGTTGCAGGTTAATGAACATAAAGAACACACAGGGAGTACTGCGTACAGTGCCGTACTGGATCAATGAATTTGCAGACTAGTTATGACTTACAAAAACAATGATACATGTCAGTATATCGTTGGTTTTGGGCTACCTTTTCTTAAGTATGCCTCATCCACGTGTTTATGCCCCTCTTTTGACTTGATTCATCCACATCTTAAATCGCAGTCGATGGTAAAATGTGTACATTCATCGTTCACTCTCTACGTTGTTTCTCACCATTGTTTATTGAAGCGTCTCCGTGATAAAAAGCGTTTTGCATATGCCCCATAGGAGTATAAAATTAGAGTCAAATACGGTGGTCGGCGAACCTCATAAACTGCATTTTTGTGTGAGAAATTATTATTATAGATCTTTAAATATAACTTTATATAAGAAAATTCTTTTTGCATGTGCAATGTACTATACATTTTATAAGAGCCACTTAGGTTAGGGAAGAATGCCAGAGCTTTTGAAACTTTAAAATAAGTGTATAATCAGATACAAGGAAAAACATATATCCTTTGAATAAATTCCACAGGGAATGTTTCATCAATAATATATTGTGTTCTTCATAACCATATCAAGACGTTTTGGCCATTGGCCTTCATCAGTTTCACTATATCTCACTGTCCTACATGGTGGCTTCTTCCATTGCTAAGATATTGACAGTATTATAAAATATTGTCAATATTTTAGCAAAGGAAGAAGCCACCATGTAGGACAGTGAGATATAGTGAAACTGATGAAGGCCAATGGCCGAAACGTCTTGATATGGTTATGAAGAACACAATATATTATATGAAAAACATATAAGTTTGTAAACTCTTGTTGGGGAAGTCTGTAAATTCTTGTTGGGGAAGTCTGTAAATTCTTGGTTGGGAAGTCTGTAAACTCTTGTTGGGGAAGAATATCAATTGCATATATATTTATGAATATTAGATGAGAAGAAATGCTTATTTTAAATACCGGTAAACAAAAGTTATGCATATTGTCATATTTAGATGATGAATTCCAACTTAGATGATGAATCTTCTTTTTATTTAAAGCACCAAAGCCAGGTGTATGGACCCCAGGAGTGCCACAAGGAGGAGTTGCTCCTGCTCCAAAACCATTTTCCCCAAGTGTTCAGCCATCCCCTCCTGCTCCAGGAGGACCCCGTGGAGGTGCCCCTCCCAAGCCAACTGGAGTTGGTGCAGTGAGGGCGAAGAAAGGAGAAGCTTCTGTATTCAAATCTGGTGATGCTGCTCCAGGAGGAAACAGGGTACCAGTTTGTAACAACTGTAATATGAACATAAGGTATAAATTACATGTGCTGGAAGTCAGGCTCTAAAAGAAAAAAGATATCAGTTAAGTACAAGGAATGATGGCATTACAGTATACAATCCTTATAATTTGGTGTAACATGCAACTTGGAGAAATAGCCTGAAGATGTTCACACAAACTTCATATGTATTGAGACTGTGGGTGGTCATGGTATGCATTTCCTTCAATACTTTGACCACCTTTTAATGGAAAACAATGATATTTCCAAGAAAACGTTATAGCCAGGACCAAATCAAATTGGTGAAGTGACTTTGATCATTGGGGTAGGGGGAGGGGGCGTGCTGGTGTAGATTGGAACAAGTTTGTAACAACTAAAACATACATTGAAGTTCCTTGGGGGTATGTAAATCTTGTGTGACTGGGTGTAATTTTTGGGTACAGGATTGTAAAAACTTAATATGTACATGAGAGCTTTCAATCGTGAGTGGGATATATTTTGATCATTGCATGCTAAGATTTATGGTTACTTATGAAATACTGAAAAGGTTAGACTGGTCTACTGAAAAGGTATAATGTAATATTCTAACTTCAGTACGTAATTGTAATTGACAAATTATTCCTTAATACATTGACAGGTATCAATTCAATTATAATTATCATGGGGTATGTTGTTTACATAGAAATTCCTGATTCGTTTATTAAACAGCATACCTTTGAGATGTTGTAGGTGCGATGATTCATCCTTTCAAATCATTTAATAATGAAATAGCTTTAAATTCAGAAATTCAACAGGTAAAAGTGAAAAGTATACTTTGGGTATATTGATAATTTATTGGGTTTTCTTCTTTTCTATACTTCTGTTTTAAGTGACTCCTTCATATAAATGAAATATGTTTAAGGCTTTAAAAGTCAGTTGTATATTCTAAGTAGCAATACGTTGATTTTATTAGGCATATTTGATATTTAAATCTGTCTCCATGAGATTTCTTATGAAATCATAAATTAATTAACTAATAATGGAATAAACCTGGATATTACTATGAATGTAATAATTTTTGTGGTTACTTATTTTGATGGTTACTGATAAATCAGAAAGAGGTCATTTTTGTGTGGCCTGCTGTAAGCAGAGTCGACACATAGGGATTACTATCCGTCGTCTTATGTCGTCGTTATCGTCCTGCGTCGTCCCAACTCCTTCAAAACCACTTGTCGGATTCCTACCAAACTTTCAGGATATGTTGTTTAACTGGTGTAGTTGTGCACCTGATACTTAGAATTTTGATTTTGGAGATTTTAGAGGTTAACAGAGTCAAAATTGCTCATTTGTGAGTCTGTTGGTTTTGAATCCACAACTCGTTCAAAACTGCTACTCAGATTCTAACAAAACTTTCAGGATAAGTTGTTCACCAGGTGTAGTTGTGCACCTGATACTTAGAATTTTGATTTTACAGATTTAAGAGGTTCACAGAGCCAAAATTGCTCAGTTGATATTCTGGTTTGTTAATCCCCAATTCCATAACAACTTTAAGATTACAACCAAACTTTCAGGATATGTTGTTCACCTGATGTAGTTGTGCATCTGATACTTAAAATTTTGATTTTGCATTTTTAGAGGTCCGCTGAGCAAGAATAGCTCATTTGTTAATTCTGTTTGTTTATGTGGAACTCCTTCAAAACTGTAAATCATATTCCAACCAGCCTTTCAGAATACATTGATTACTTGATATAGTTGTGCACCCGATATTTAAAATTTTGATTTTACAGATTTAAGAGGTTAACAGAGCAAAAATAGCTCATTTGTTAATTGGGTTTTTTAATCTTCGACTCCTTCACAACTGTCTGTCAGATTCCAACCTAATTTTCAGTATATGTTATATAACAGGTCTGGTCATGCACATTATACTTAAATTTTTTTTTACCGATTCTAGAGGTTTGCTAAGCCACTAAGCTCATGTGTTAAATCAGATTGTAAATCTGCAAGTCCTTAAAACTGTAATTCATATTCTTAACCAAATTTACAGAATATGTTTTTCTCCTAATCTAGACATGCACATTATAATTAAAATTTTAATTTTGCATATTTTAGAGCTTCACTGGACCAAAAATGGCTCTTCTGTAGTGCAGGCAACACAAGTGTTCCATGGAACACCCATCAATTTTTAAATTGTGAAAATTTTAAGCATATCAATATTTACCCACCTTGAAATTTTAAAGAAAATCTAAATACATATAGGAGTTATTGCCATTTATTGGTGAAATTTTTTGTAATTTTTTTAACCAGGCTTTTCATTTGAAAAATCTTACTGAAAATAATGGCAGGTGGGTGGCTTTTGTGGAACTTTATTTCAAAAAAGTATGAAATTGATATTTCAGTTCATATGTGGTACTCTAACTAGAGTAGGCTTTGAGCATTTTTCTTAAAACTTGGCAGGATTGTTGGGTTTGATGGAAGAAAGCTCCATTTGGTTTTATTTTGTTGGTGGATATTTATATGCGGTACTCTAACTAGAGAATGGTGTGATAATTTTTCTTGAAACTTTGCAGGATTGTTGGGTTTTATGGAAGAAAGCTCCATTTGATATTACATTCCAGAGTCATGGGACTTTGATTATTTCAAAAAACCAAGAAATTTTATTTCCATCCACATGTCCTACTCTAACTAGAGAACATCTTGATCATTTTTCTTGATACTTTGCTTGCCTCCATTGTCAAGTTTGATCAGGTGGAGTTTTTAATTTCAAAAATCATTTAATAAGTTTGCTTTAAAGTGGGGACGGGTGTATCATGCACTCTTGACACACCTATTTATTAAATTTCTTTGTAGCTAGGGATTTCCGGATTTTAGTAAAAATAAAGTCAGTATTCCATGATGAGACCCTGTAAGGCCCTCCTCTTAAAAACTAATCATGAAAATAGTGAAAACTAGTAATACACTGCAAAAATAACTACATTTACAGTTTTTGATAATGAAGGAAAACATTTCATATATTTAATATATTTTCTGTTCAAACCCCAACAGATTATATGAATATTACACCTGGAAGAAATGATCTCTTAGGCCACACCAACTTAAGTTCTTGTTTGTCGGACCCGCCCACATGTATTTTTTCAAAAGTGAAATAAAAATAAAATTTTCCCGCATTCCGCCCCTTTCCGGTTCGGACTGAATTTTAAAATTGGTTTCTCGCTTCCTGTTTGAGAAAAATCTGTTCACATGGTTTACGTTTGCTGACAAAATTGACAAGTTTACTGCCTTTAATTGATATATTTTGTAATATATTTCATGATAAATGCCGATATATTCAAAATGTATTATGTTTTAAGTAGTAAACATGCTTCATTGATTTTTGACACCGAAAGAACAACTTTTTTTTCAATCATGCAGCGAGGTAAGTTCGTAATCGGTAAATCATTTTAGTAAATGTCATCTTTTTTATATAACAACGATTTCTGTACGAATCATTGCCTGTCAGCTTTGAAATATTGAAAAACTTGGTATGTTATTTTAACGACTTCCACATTGTCTTTGTGCCATGACACCCTTGTTGAATTGAATTATTAAAAATTAAAAATGAAACACATTGCTATTTTCATGATAAATCTGACCTTTTCATAGACAAACTTTATGAAAGGAAGCAGGAAAACTTATTGCACCTGTAATCAACACATAAACTGATCACAACAGGTGATCTGATTATGACCAGCAGATTTATCCGGGGTATCTCACGAGCTGTCCCTTAGATTGTAATAATTATATGTGATGACAATTATTTCTATATTCACACGAGACTTAAGATCATGTTCAAGTTTTCTTAGTTATAGGCAAATTATGAGTGTAGACAGGTTGAGTTACACATGTAAGTTGGTGCATGGTGCTGTCTGTTTTGTACTATTAAACAGGGCTAGGTACTTTCATTATCTTACTTGTTCTGCATACATGTATATGCCAGTTACATGTCGGTAGTATTTGCACTGTAATCCTCACTGTGCTTGTTGTCCATATTTGATATAAAAATTTCTCCAGATTATGTCAGTCTGATTGTTAAATTTCACCAAGATTTCAATTTGAGCTTTGTACCAATCCTTGCAGCAATTAAAGAATGTATTACAAACTTGGTTAATGCCTCTACATGGTAGACTGTAGTCTTTGAAGTTATCTATATTCTAGTAAGCTGGCCAGTACTTAGGTGCTGTCAAATCGACAAAAATGCATAATATTGCACTATCCATACCCTCGTGCAGTGACTATACACTTAGTTAGTTTTTGGTGTTGCCTTTAAATAAGCTTGGTTTGTTGTGCACTTTATAAATTTATGATTCTGTTACTTGCTAGGCCTCTAAAAGGATATAATTTTTGTCTGTCTTCCAAATGTTTTCATTTTATCTGGGCTAAAGGATACAAAAGAATGTATAGTTTGTCAGAATGAGTACTGAAATTGACTAGGGCTAAAGTATTTTCATTTTTCAATAAGTACTATGGTAATGATGAGAGAATGCAGTCTAACTAATATAATAAAATAACTAATATAAATAAAGAAGCAACTTCTTGCTTGAGTTGATCTTGCTATAATTTTAATTTGCAATAATTTGAGGTCATGATTGTTCTTCTGAACTACAAAACATGTGTATGAATAATCAAAATGGCACAGAACTTTTTATTCAATTATAACCAAAATTAAATGAGAGATTGAAATGAAAATAAATGTTCCAAATATATAGGTGAGAATAAAAACAAATAAATGTTCCAGATATATTGGTGAGAATATAATCAAGACAACATGCATTTTTGTGTTCTTCTTACACTACAAATGTATCTGAGATTAATGGAACCATTTAAGAGTTAATATGAGATAATACCAACTTAATCAAATAAATATTTTATATGTTTTCCAAAAAAATAAATAAAAAAAATAATAAAGTACTCGCTCGCCCCTGTATTTTGGTACTAGCCTCTAAATAATCAATATTTAAAATAAAAATTAAAAAAATTTCTTATCGCTCGCTCGCCCCAAAAATTTTAGGCCAAAAAGTCCGAAGAACAAGAAATTAAATTGGTGTGGCCTTATATATACAGCATAATTCTTATGGATACTATGTACCCTTGATAACATTATATACAGTCTTACTCTATGATATATCTGAGTTACAAGGTGTCATCATGTATACACGATACATGTCATAGAATCATGTGTTTTCCAAAAAAAATTCTGTACCATCCTTCACAGTTTGACTTTGACCTTTTTTCGTGGAACTAGGAACTTTGTCTAAATACTGAAACTTTGATACTATTTATTGATAACTGTTCTCTTAAATTTTTATTTTATTTTTCAGAGGGCCATTTGTGGTTGCATTAGGCAAGACTTGGTGTCCTGACCATTTTGTCTGTGCTAATCCAAGATGTGGAATGAAACTTTTGGATATAGGGTTTGTGGAGGAAGGGGGATTTTTGTACTGTGAAAAAGACTATGAATTGTATTTTGCACCTCACTGTGCTGTCTGTGGAAATGCCATAGTAGGGGTAGGTATAATAATGTATATGTCGTTTCTGTGATATTAAATACAGTTTCCTTTGTATTAGGAAATGTTGGTACTGTTTTATGACCAGAAGTTAAATGCCCTATGCAAATGAAGTCAACTCTTATCAAGTTAATGCAAAAACAAAACTGTTTATTGAACATACATAGATGAACTTACATTTATAGTGTGACTTCAGTTCAATTTTACACATCATTGTAACTCGCCAACTTTAAATAAATGCTCATGGGGATTTTAATGCTCAAGACAACTCAAAGCATACCACAAAACCTATAAAAGGTGCTTCAAAACCACTTTCCTGTAATTTTTAGCATCTTGCTTACATGACAACCATCATGCAATAAAAAAGTAACTGCTTTATAAAGTAAGGAAGAAATAGTTGCCCTTTTAAAATTTTAAATCTGATGTTCTCAGTGGGAAGACCCCTACAAATATGGATATTTGGTAGGTATGTATGCTCACAAGGTTGATTCCTTGATAATGATTGGCTAAGAAGTAACATTGTTTGTTTGAATACATCTTTTATAAGAATTATTATGTTGTATGTAGACAAGATCAGATGATATAATGACCCAAAGTAAACAAAGCCAAAACTATACACAAAACTGTCAAAAACAGCAAATTTTCACATGGCTAAAATACTTTAAATAGAGGGATACAAAAATGGCATCATCTCACATCGTCACTAAAAGTTTCAACACCATCTCACTAGAACATTATAAAAAAAAAATTGGTTAAATTAAAAGTATTACAATTATTCATTGTGGTTCCTTCAATATCTTTCATAGTGATCCCCCCAGGAATTTAGAAGGGGTGATAATTTTCCTTTAAATATTTTCTGGAAAAAAGGGGTTGGAATCTTGTCATCGCATGTCCTCTTAAATGACTGCTTTGCTTTTGATGAAATGTTACACAGTTGTAATATACCATCTAAAGATTTGCTTGAAGTTATATGGTTGCTTCTCAAAGTTTTGAAGTGAAGATAATTCTTTTTTGAATATTTTCTGAAAAAAAAAGGGTGGGAGGAATCTTGTCAGCACATGTGCTTGGACTTTGATGCAATGTTACACAGTTGTAGTATACTATCTGAATATGTGTATGAAATAAAATGGTGGCTGACCAAAATTTTGAAGGGGAGATAATTTGTCTTTGAGGTATATCATTGTGTCCATACCTGTATAGTGTGTACCTGTACTGTGCCCTTACCTGTATTATGTCCACACACACTTACATTTGCACTTGTAGTATTGATTCAGGGTTCAATGAGTGAGGGGTATAAATGGCTGCCATTAGGTGACAGCTCTACTTAAATAATGCTATATATATGCATTTTCCCATAGCTTTTATTGGATTTCCTGATTTCAGTACTAGAAAACTGCCTTGATATGGACCTGTACCTTGTTACAGCCATTGCCCTCAGCTGGGGCTGTAAACAAGATCCATATTCCATTGGCAGTCCTGAGGCAGTCTTTAAATTTTGATGTAGCCCTCCACATAAGTTTCTGTTTCGTAACTAACATGGGACTAGATCTGTTAATTGTACCAGTCTCTAAACATTTAGTTTTCTAGAGGTTCATATAATACTGTTTTCATGATAATTATACCCCCGCAAACAAAGTTTGGGGGGATATATAGGAATCACCCTGTCTGTCTGTCGGTCCGTCTGTCCGCCCATCTGTCCACACTTCTTGTAAGCGCAACTCCTCTCAAACCACTTGAAGGATTTTGATGAAACTTAATACAAAGGAAGGACACTATATGGAGATGTGCATGAAGGAATATAATTATTGTCCAAAAACAGGAAGGGGAGATAATTTTACTTTGAATTTTCGTTGATTCCCTATGTACGGTTACCTCGTAAGCACAACTCCTCTTAAACTACATGAAGGATTTTGATGAAACTTTACACAAAGGAAGGACACTATATGGAGATGTGCATTAAGGAATATAAATGTTGTTCGAAACCAGGAAGGTAAGATAATTTGACTTTGACTTTTCGTTGATTCCCTATCTATGGGTTTCCTTGTAAGCACAACTCCTCTTAAACCACTTGAAGGATTTTGATGAAACTTTACACAAAGGAAGAACACTATATGTAGATTTGCATGAAGGAATATAATTATTGTCAGAAACCAGGAAGGTAAGATAATTTGACTTTGACTTTTCGTTGATTCCCTATGTATGGGTTTCCTTGTAAGCACAACTCCTCTTAAACCACTTGAAGGATTTTGATGAAACTTAAGACAAAGGAAGAACTCTATATGGAGATGTGCATGAAATTTAATTATTGTACGAAATCAGGAAGGGGAGATAATTTGACTGTGACTTTGCAATGATCTTTTTTTTTCAAAGAAATAATTTAAAGAATAGTTATTGTGAAATCACACTGTTGGAGAGACACACTTTTTCATTGTTATCTTCTTGAAAAGTTGTTTTCAAAGTGTTGTAATGTAATTTCTCTTATGCTTATGATTTTTGTGTAAAATGTCAAATAGCCTAAAAAATGAGTGAATGTTATATTTGTCTGATTTGGACAGAGTATTTTCATTGGAACCCTTGTGAAAAGTTCTTTCTTGAAGATTACATCATTGTGTCCATACTTGTATTGTGTCCACACCTGTATTGTGTCCACACTTGTACTTTGTCCATACCTGTATTGTGTCCACACCAACTTAAATTTGCACTTACCATATCGATTCAGGGTTCAATGAGCTGCCATTCGGCGACAGCTCTTGTAACATTTGACATGGTGGTTTGCTGCTATTGTTAGAGTACAGTTTAATATGTCTTATATTACTGATTATTTTGTTTCAGGAATGTGTTAATGCCTTACAAAAGACATACCATCCTGGATGTTTTACTTGTGTACAATGTAAAAAACCGATTGGCGGAAATCAGTTTCATTTAGAAGAAGGAAAAGCATACTGTGAAGATGGTATGTTATTTAAAAAAATGAGATATTGAACAACAATGAAAACAAATGAAAAAAGGCTCTTGTCAACCAATCAAAGTTAGCAAAACTATGATAGAATTTACATAATGAATTTAGATTGAAGACTCACTCAGTGTCAGTATCAATGTGACAAAGTACAGTAACAAAATTGTAGGTATAATAGACTGAGCATTTATTCTTTAATTGATGTGTTCTAATAAAGGAGGTTCGCTACTCTGTTTGAAAATAAATAGGATCTCAAATAATCATGATTTTTAGTTAGAAAAATAAAAAAGAAGTAATTTAAGTGAAAAAAATTATAGGTTGATGATCTAGTTTTTGAGATTTGAGTGAATGAAATTTGGCGGGAAACTGAACTTGCCTGATTTTTCATAGGATTAACATTAGCAAGGTTTGACTATGAATGAATGTGACAGAATAAATAGGATTCAATGAATTTATTACAGAATGCTCACAAAGATGTATAGAAAGAAATTATGAAAAAAATAAGGGGTTCAATGGGCAAAAATTATAATGCTTTTAAATGGTTAAACCCAAGGATTCTGAAAATCTGACAGAAATCCCAAAACATGAGGAGCAAACCTCCTTAAGGGAGTCTGAGTGTAAGAAATTTTGTAATTAGAATTAAAACGCTAGGCTTTTGTTTTGAAGAGCTTTGCTTCTAAAACAGGATGAACAAATATTTTAAATTCCATGTAAGAATTTTTGAGATATATGACATCAAAATTTCGGCGGAAACGGTTCTCTCTTGAGTTTTCCTTTAATTTCCATTAGTGGTTTATATGCCTTAAAATATATAAAAATTAATTGGAAGTTGATAAAATTTTAGACCAAGAAAATATAATACATGTGCAAAAATGTTTTACCCTGTTTGAATGGAGAAAACCTGAGGATATCAAATGCTCCTGAAATCTGACACTGATACTCCCTTAAGCATAGTTACATGTCTAAATTTATTTAGATTTACAGATGACCTGTATGTTGTGAACAGTCTACCTACATTTATTTGGATGAGAGTATTATGCTTTTCTTTTCATTTTTCTAAAATACAAATATTTTGTAAGCAAATATTTGGATATACCTGTACATGTGTACCTATTATCATGTAAATTTAAATTCTAATTACGTTTTTCAGATTGGAGACAGTTGTTCCAGACTATGTGTTACTCCTGTGATTTCCCAATAGAACCTGGTGACAACTGGGTAGAAGCTATGAGTAAAAACTACCACTCTGGATGTTTTAATTGTTCAGTATGTTGAATTGCTGTATTTTTATAGTATGGCTATTTTTGCTGGTCTTAAATCTCGCAATAGAATTCACCTTGCTCCATGTCCCATTGGTGTTGCTGCTGCACTGTGAGGTACCCAACTAGAAAAGTGTTTCACACATGTTCAAAAATTGTTCCTTGTGCGTGACTTTGCCTGGAATCAAGACGACACAGAACGAAACCTGATAGTGCAGTGGTGACACCAGACTGGACAAAATATTGAAGGTGCATTCCATTTATTAGGAAACAGTTTGATTTTATTTTCAGACTTGAATATTTGTGAGTGTTCACCATTTACTGTATAAAGTCCTATGTAAACTATATTTCGTGATATGCAGTTTTATGACACAAGGATAAACACAAGAAAAGCAGAAAATTAAATTACCTATTAAAATAACCATGTTTATGGTGAATGCATTGAAAGAAGGTCCATAGCAGCTTATTTACTGTAAACAGAAAATGGAACAAATTTATATAGTCCACTTTTTCTTGTTAATACATGTTTAGATGTGACAGTATGAAATGTAACTCTCATGTGCATCTCTGTAAATTATTCTGAATTCTTGCGGTGCTTGCTTCAACGTATAAGTAGCATTTACAAACTGTTTAAACTTGTATGACACATATTTATCGAGCCATTGTCACCATGCACATATTTCCTGCTTACTAAAATGGGTCACTTAAAATATTGTATTATGTATGAAATTAAAAGGCCTTTGAATGTACAGATAACCAAAACTTTCACAGAAATCTGTAGAAACTTTTTGTTGAAATGGCAAGATTGGGTACCTGGCATCGAGTATAGATTTCATCAGAATTTATTGTCCATTGTGTATGACCTTACCGGTCTACTTGTTCCTATTGTGTAACCAATTTAGCAATTTGAGTCTTCTATTCACGTTATTTTTTTGACCAACTGGTATAGCTATACTACAACATATATTGGAAAAATTTTTGGTGGATTGCTATTGTTAACTAATCAAAATACTCAGTGTCCTTTTGAATTGTTCAACAATACTATTGTATATCAATCTGTTATAGCCTGGGGAGGCTTTACCTTGAAAAAGTATTACCTGATTTGATAGACTGGTAAGGTCATACACATTGGACTATAACTTGATTCTGATTTTAGAATAATATTCCTATAATGACATTATTTTAACTCATTTATTATACCTGCCTTAGGTATATAGGTATCACCCTGTCTGCCTTTCTTTCTGTCCGTCTGTCCACACTTCTTTGAAGCACAAGTCACATTAAACCACTGGAAGGATTTTAATGAAATTTTACACAAAGGAAGGACACTATATGGAGATGTGCATTAAGGAAAATATTAATTGTCTGAAACTAGGAAGGGGAGATAACTTTGAGTTTTCACTGATTCCTTATGCACAGAGTACCTCATAAGGGCAACACCTCTTAAACCACATAAAGGATTTTCATGAAACTTTACAGGAAGGAAGGACATTATAAAGAGATATGCATGAAGGAATATAATAATTGTTGGAAGCCAAAAAGGGGAGATAGTTTGACTTCGACTTTTCAGTGATTGCATCTTCACAGAATACCTTGTAATAGCAACTCCTCTTAAACCTTTGGAAGGATTTTCATGAAACTTTACACAAAGGAAGAACACTTTATAGAGATGTACATAAAGGAATACAATTATTGTTTGAAACCAGGAAAGGGAGATAATTTGACTTTGATTTTTATTGTTTCCATCTGTACAGAAAACCTCGAAGCACAACTCCTTCGATCACCTGAAGAATTTTGATGAAACTTTGTACAAAAGAAGGACACTATATTGAGATGTGCATGACTCAATATTGTTGGAAGCCAGGAAGAGGAGATAATTTGACTTCAAATGGAAGAATTTTATTTTTTCTGATTTTGACAGAATATTTTCATGGGAACTCTTGTGGAAGTTATTTTTTGAGATTTACATCATTGTGTCCAGACTCTTATTATGTTCACACCTTGTACTGTGTCCACACCTGAATTGTATCCACACCTGTCTAAATTTGCATTTACCATATTAATTCAGGGCACAATGAACGGGGGTATATCTGGCTGCCATTTGGCGACAGCTCTGTAATGTTAATCATATTAGTATGTTAAATATGGACAGTTTGTAGAATATGAAAGGTTTAAATAGTATAGTCATAGTCCTATTTTGAGAAGATTTGTGTTTAAATCAAACATTTTTTCTTGAGATTCCAACAAGTATATTGAATTTTGACTTTTCTATTTCAGACTTGTCAGATCAATTTAGAAGGACAGCCATTCTTTGCAAAGGCTGGAAAACCATATTGTAAACAGCATGCACGATAACTGAAAAATTCCTGTGAAACCGTGTGTTCTAGATTGCTCCGTATCCAATTATCTATATTTAGTGCCTTTTTAATATTATAACATATCTCATTGTGTGTGAAAACGGGAAAGATTTATCAATAAAATGTCCAGGACAGAAAACAGTTGTACAGATTTAATATGGAGGACTACTTACACCATAGCTGCTTAGTAAAATAGCAAATATATTAGAACAAAGAACCTTTTTTTTCAATACCTTTTTAATAGTTTAAAGATTTTTAATAAATTATTTGTACAGCCAGATTAAATTATATAAATTATGAATTATGAACATTTTATGCTTAGCAAAAATAAACCATGTCTTGTTAATAGATTTGTATATAGCCATTGCTTTGCATATTAAACCATTATGGCATGATTTGAAAGCTGAAATCAGATTAGCTAATCCAAGTGTGGCAAAAAAGTTTAATTTTATAGAAAAATATACAAAAATGAAATTGTAAAATATACAATATAATATTTTCAGCTTTATTGTAAAACATACAATATACAAATATAAAAAATATATACTGTAAACGTATTAATTTTTGCGGTGTACAAATATTCGGTTTTTTTTTTTTGCGTCTGGCTCTTGAACGCGAAAATTGTACCTGTGAAAATAAGTTTTTATGTAGAAAAAACTTTTTAACATTGAAAACCATGAGAATTGATACCTACAAAAAGTTCAATCTTTCATAAACTGGGAAAATAAGCATCCGCGAAAATTAATACGTTTACAGTAATTTTCGCAAATCTAGCTATAGCCAGGTTGAGCTTTTGCCATTACTTGGCATCTATCATCCGG
>MJUU01065852.1:131755-157015 GCA_002080025.1 Modiolus philippinarum
AAAAAACTTTTTAACATTGAAAACCATGAGAATTGATACCTACAAATAGTTCGATCTTTCATAAACCGGGAAAATAAGCATCCGCGAAAATTAATACGTTTACAGTAATTTTCGCAAATCTAGCTATAGCCAGGTTGAGCTTTTGCCATTACTTGGCATCTATCATCTGGTGTACACTTTTCATTCAAAGCTCTTCTCTGAAACCACTTGGCCAATTGGAACTTGGTCCCAATAGTCCATGGGTGATCCCCTTTTAAAATTTTTTCTGGCAGGTCCGTACCTCATCCAAGATGGCCACCAGCATGCAGGGAACATAATTTTAACATTTTATCATAT
This sequence comes from Modiolus philippinarum, assembly GCA_002080025.1. NCBI lineage: Eukaryota > Metazoa > Mollusca > Bivalvia > Mytilida > Modiolidae > Modiolus > Modiolus philippinarum. The sequence goes on from MJUU01065852.1 coordinate 132,092, forward strand.
GGAAAACACATTCAAAGATTTCTTCTCAGAAACGACTAATCCAATTAGAACCATACTTAAACAAACTTAGTCATAATTGTTCTAACATGATTATTTCCAAAAATGGTAATTTGTAAGTCCATACCTAATTCAAGAAAACCTCTAGCAGGGAACATAGTTTTACCATTGGAGCCAATGGAAAACATGTTGAAAGATCTTCTCAGTTACTACTTGTCAAATTAGATGGTCCCTTCCAAAAAAGGTATAAGTAGGACTGTACCTAAACCAAGATGGTTGCCAACTAGAACATTGTAATAATGTTGGACCCTATGGAGAAAATATGCAAAGAACTTCTCACAATCTAATTAGAACCAAACATGGTCACAATGTCCTCAGAGGATCCCTTACCAAAAGGTATTTAGTGTGGATCCTAGTTAAACACTGAACCCAATGGAAAACACACTCAAAAACCGGCTCAGAAACTGCTACCATAAATCAGGAAATTTTGAATGTAGTTTTATTTTGATATATTTGGTGTGAACCTTCAAACGCTAAAATTAAACATGCCAAAATTTATAATGCTAGAAAATAAGAAACTCCAGACATTGATTTTGAAATTTGCTAACAGCATCAGTAAGTATTGTAAATACAATTGGAAGCAATCAATATATATGTATATCTTAATGAAATTGAAATAAATAAAAACTTAGTCGTCTAATTTTTCCCAATACACATAGTTAATTTTCGTTTATTCTCTATCAAAACAGTAATAAAATTTACTTATGAAATGGACATAAACTGTTTCTTGCACATTTTCCCCTCTTTTATCAAATAAAGCACCAAAATAAAACAGCTGTTTTACCAAAGCACCAAAATTAAACACTTCAAAATAAAACAGGCAGATTATAGCACAAAACCGCCAAAATATCTCAATTTATGGTAGTCGAACCAAACTTAGTCACAATGGTCCTTAGATGGTCCCTTAAAAAATTATCTAGCAGATCTTAATTACCTCATCAAAGAGGGTAATTAGTTTAACATTGGACCACAAGAACCCTATTCAAAGATTTTCTCAGAAATGTCCAATAAAACTAGGACCAAACTTAGTCACATTGGTCCTTAGATGGTCCCTTTCAAAATGGTATCTAGCAGGTTGATGCCTCATCCTAGATGGCCACCATTAGGGAATATAGTTTAACATTGATCTGGAGACAATGTTTTTTGAAGGATCAGAACAATATGAGCATTTTTTTTCTTGTAAAAGACCTTGCATACACCATTTATGTAAAGTTTGGCTAAATTAAGCCCTTTCAGGGCACATGATTGAAAAATGATTTTTGTGTAGGGTCCAATTACAACTTTGATCTGCACAGTGAGTGGCAGCCATGTTTTTTTTATTAGATCTAACTATATATCAGCAAATGAATATCGAAGCGAAAGGAAAATTCTAAAATCAAAAATAAACTAGAAGTACTGTGGTCCGCTGGGCCACAAATGAATACCCCTGCTTGCAAAATGTAATACAATTCTTTAAACAGTTGTCCAGACCAAATTTGAAATCGCCCCCACTCATACAAGCCAAGAAAACAGGAAGTGGTAATTCAGCATTAGTTTAGTTATAGTTAAACATCAAAGAATCAGCAAACATGAAGTACATGCACAACAGACCTGTAAATGGCTTACACATTACAACTCATTATAATAAAGTTCCAGTCCAAATTTGAAATCATTCCCACTTATAGAAGCCAAATAAACTGTGACAAAAAATTCTTATCCATAAAGGGTTATTGTAAACTTTATCATATTGGCAAACATTAAGTGGTAATATGGCAGACCTCAAAATAGCTTACAAGTTACAACTTATTATTATAAAGCACCAGACCAAATTTGAAATAATTCCCACCCATACAATTCAAGTTAACTCTGACGAACATTTCTCATCTATAGTGTGTTATAGTAAAACTTCAACATATCGGCTAACAGGAAGTAGCAATACGGCAGATTTGAAAATAGCTTCCACGTTACAACTCGTCATAATCAAGCTTCTGACCAAATATGAAATCATTCCAACATATACAAGCTGAGAAAACTGTGACAAAAATTTCTCATCAATAGTGTGTTATAGTAAAACTTCAACATATTGGCACACAGGAAGTTGCATCACGACAGACCCAAAAATAAATCACATGTTACAACTTATTATAATCAAACTTCTGACCAAATATTAAATTATTCCAACATATACAAGCTGAGAAAGCTGTAATGAATATTACTCATCAATAGTGTGTTATAGTAAAACTTCAACATATCGGCAAACAGCACATTACAACTCATCATAATCAAGGTCATGACCAAATATGAAATCACTCCCAATGTATACAAGCCCAGAAAACTGTGACGAAAATTTCTCATCCATAGTGTGTTCAACATATCGGCAAACAGGAAGTAGCAACACGACAGACCCGAAAATAGCGTACAGGTTGCAACTTATCATAACTTAGCTTCTGACCAAATATGAAATCATTCCAACATATACAAGCTGAGAAAACTGTGACCAAAAATGTGTGATGAACGGACAAACAGACGGATGGACACAACCATCACTATATACCCACCGCTTTTTCAAAGCGGGGGTATAAAAAAACATGGCAGTCAATTTAATACAAATGGAGACAACCTTACAAAGACAACATAAATAATCAAGGAGTGTAAAACCAACAAAAACTGAAAGTATCCTCAGGTACTTCCGAAGGGTAAGCATGATCTGCTTCATGATGGGCATGCATCACAATGGCAATGAAAGGTGGCAATGTTTGTCAGTTCGATAATAAACTCTAGGTTTACTCAAAGATGTCTATTCTCGTTTGTTAAAGAGAAACATTGTAACAATCTGTCAAAAGATCGAGACAACTATAAAACTTCAATAGTGACCATTGCAACAGTGATTGAACATCATCTTGGTGTACAAGTTTTTGAGACAGTTATTTCACTGTTGACAAAATCTAATTGTACAAACTACATACATGACAATAGCAAATGAGTTGTGAAATGTAGACGCCATATGCCAGGGATGCAAGATTGTAATGCAACATTTATATAACGAAAGTTTTGATTGGTCAGAACTGACCGTCAATTCCACCATCTACACACCTGGGACATTGTAGGTTCCCGGTTTAGTCTGGTTCCTTGTATGGTTACCAATACACAAGTTAAAAATAGAACATGAAATCGATTAATGGTGTTTATTTGCATTACAATCGCAATAACAGTACATTATTTGAATACCCGAGGGCGTCAATCTTGATTTGACGGTCAAAATATCCGTTTACAGGCTCCACTACGCGTCGCCTGTAAACTGCATTTTGACCATCAAATCTACGATTGACGCCCTCGGGTATTCAAATAAAGTACTGTTATTGCTTAAATATTACTGCTCAACAACGGGAAGTGAACTATTGGAAAGATGAAATCATCTCGTTTGTTGTAAAATTTTGTTTTAAAACATCCAGAGTAATCAATATAGATGTATAGGCCCAGGTATGATGCTGATGATAGTGTATCAGTTGTCTCTTTAATTTCAAGTTTATTGGGGTACCGGGTATATAAGATGAATGTCATCCTTAAATTGAGGATTGTTCAATGAAAGAACATCATCTATATGGTGGAAACTAAAACTAGAGGCTCACATGAGCCTGTATCGCTCACCTGGTCACTGGTTTTATTCATTGTCACCTATAGACCACCCATTCATATACTATAAATCAGTTCAGCAGATGTTACATTTTCATTCTTGGATGAGGTACAAACTAAAAATTACAAACTTTGGAAGGGATCACCCAAACACAATTGTAACCAAGTTTGGTTCCAATTGGCTCAGTAGGTTCAGAGGAGAAGACATTTGAATGCATTTCCCATAGAGCCCTATGTTAAACTATGTTCCAAGCTGGCGGCCATCTTGGATGAGGTAAGAACGTAAAAATCACAAACTGTAAAGGGGACCACCCAAAGACTATTGTGACCAAGTGTGGTTCAATTTGGCTTGGTAGTTTCAGAGGAGAAGATCTTTGGATGCATTTCTCATAGGGTCCCTATGTTAAACTATGTTCCCTGCTGGCGGCCATCTTGAATGAGGTATGAACATAAAAATCACAAACTTTGAAGGAAAACATCTAAAGACTATGGTAACCAAGTTTGGTTCCAATTGGCTCAGTGGGTTCAAAGGAGAAGACATTTAAATGCATTTCCCATAGGGTCCCTATGTTAAACTGTGCTCCACGTTGGCAGCCATCTTGGATGAGGTACAAATGCAAAAATCACAAATTTTAAAGGGGACCACCAAAGGACTATTGTGACAAAATTTGGTCCCCATTGGCTCAGTGGTTTTAGAGAAGATCTTTGAATGCATTTCCCATAGGGTCCTATGTTAAACTATCTTCCCCGCTGGTGGCCATCTTGGATGAGATGCGAACCTGCTGGACATATGTAGAAATTGTACTTCTGGAAAACCTCAACACTTTTGCAATTCACATTTAACCTTAATCTCAAACAGTTTTTGAAATAAAACTAAAAACGTTCAAAAATTGTGAAAATTCAAAGAAAAAGCGGCAATGACTCCTATGTGGGTTGTCAGATTTTCTTCAAAATTGCAGGACATGTAGATCTTACTATGCTGACCATTTTTGTTATACAAACTTCACTTCTATCTTCCATCAATTTTAATATATAAGACCAGAAGTAACGAAAAACTGAAAATTTTACTGAAAAGGGGCAATAACTCCAAGACGAGTAAACAGATATTCTCCAAAATTGCAGGGCAGGTAGATCTCATCATGCTGATCATTTTTATCACATGTCAGAATTTTGATATCTGTAATGGTTTTCGAGTAATTTGCAAAAAACAGCAATTTACCCCTATGTTCTATTTTTAGTAACAGCAGCCATGTTGTTTGGTCTATAGACATAAGAAAGAGCATACCCTGGTGATGATTCAGGCCAAGTTTGGTTAGTATTGGCCCAGTAGTTTCAGAGGAGAAGATCTTTGAATAAAAGTTAACTGACGGACAGACAGACCGACGACGGACGGACAGACGACGGATGCCGAGTGATGGCAAAAGCTCACATGGCCTATGGCCAGGTGAGCTAATAAAAGGACTTTGCTAACTTATTCTTTTTTCTGAACTAGCCCTTGTATGAATATGGCTTCATATGATAAAAGAAACAAATAGGCTAAAAATGAGTAATCCTTTTTAAGGACCTTCAATACATCATTCCAGTACAGTTGAGTAGAATTAGCTTCAAATGTTTCAGAGCTAATGCAAGTGCTATGTGTAGCCATATGCCTTCCATCCAATAAATTTGAAATCTCAAAGTATTGTCAAATTTCAAAGTTAACAAGAGTTGTCAGAAGACAAAATAGCTCACCAGGGATTACAGTGACCTCAAAGCACAATAAATTTGAAGTTGTTCCTTTTCATATTTGTAATGTTTTAAATAGGAAATAAGGAAGTTAGTTACATGCCATTTAAGAACTCGGACCACAAGAAGAATAATTTCTAGAAGCAAGGTTGAATCTTTTCTCTCAAGATTGCCCTGATGGCAATGTCACGATCAAAATATCTACAACTATTGTACTGCCAAAAAGTTCTCATCAAAAGAAGTTGCATACGAAATATATACACCCGACCACTAACTGTCTACATTCTAGAAGAAATGCTTAATTTTTTTTTAAATTGCCCTCTGGGCAAGGTTAAGGTCAATATATCGAAATATATGGTGCAACCACATATACAAACATAGAAAGCAGCCACAGCCTGCTTAGCTCACCTCGTTGTTCAGCATTGTCACATGTTAAAACATGTCGGTAAACTGGAATGGACTATAAGGCCCTATCAAATTAATTTGTAGATTCTCATCCACCTGTAACAAAAAATCTGGGATGGGTGGGAGGGTTTTATAATATATTTTTTACTGATTTTCACTAAAATTAATAGGAATTTAAAGAAAATTTCTGAATAATTGAAAATTAAAAAAGAAATTGAGCTTAGAAAAAATGGGGCGGGTGAAGATGGGAATCTATTAATTAATTTGATGTGGCCTAATCATTCTTTTTGTGTTGCCTGCTGTAAGCAGAGTTACTATCCGTCGTCTTACGTCGTCGTCCTGTGTCGTCTGTCGGTTTTGAATCCACAAGTCCTTCAAATCTGCTTGTCCAATTCCAACCAAACTTTCAGGATATGTTGTTCACCTGGTGAAGATGTGCACCTGATACTTAGAATTTTGACTTTACAGATTTTAGAGGCTCACAGAGCCAAAATTGCTCATTTGTGAGTGTGTCAGTTTTTGAATCCGCAACTCCTTTAAAACTGCTAGCCCAATTCCAACCAAACTTTCAGGATGTTTTTTCACCTGGTGAAGATGTGCATCTGATACTTAGAATTTTGATTTACAAATTTTAGAGGTTCATGGAGCCAAAGTGGCTCATTTGTTATTCTGGTTAGTTAATCCTCAACTCCATCATAGCTTTTAGTCAGATTCCAACCAAACTTGCAGGATATGTTGTTCACCTGATCTTGTTGTGCATCTGATACGCAATATTTTGATTTTACAGATTTTAGAGGTTCACTTAGCCAAAATAGCTCATTTGTTAATTTAGTTTGTTAATGTGGTATTCTTTCAAAACTATAAGTTATATTCCAACCAACATTTCAGAATTTGTTGATCACTTGATTAAATTGTGCACCTGATACTAAAAATTTGGATTTTATAGATTTTAGAGGTTCACTTGGCCAAAAGTGGCTCTTCTGTAATGCAGGCGACACAAGTGTTCCACGGAACACCCATCAATTTTTTAAAAGATTCATTCATGTGTAAAATGTAGTTCCATTCACCGCAGCTGTCATTCCAAAATGCAACAAATATACCAATATGGCTGATGTGAGACAGTGGAAATAGACTTAAACCATTCTACTAACTAAATCACTCATGTGTAAAATGTAGGTCAAAATCAGCATGCGACACATGCATTGTAATTGTCATTCCAAAATGAATTATACCTATCAATATTTTTGATGTGGGACATGTCAGTAAGCAGGAATGGACTTAAATCATATTTCCTAACCAAGTCGCTCATGTGTAAAATTTAGGTCACAGACAGCAACAGAAGCATGCATTGATGTTGTAATCTAAACATAGAAACCAGCCACAGCCTGCTAAGCTCACCTCGTTGCACAGGATTGTCACATGTTGCACATGTCAGTATACAGGAATAGACTATCTTTTTAACAGATTCAGTCATGCATAAAACTGCATCCAAAGTATTCACTGTAGTTGTCATAAAAAAATGCATCATGCATACCAATATGGTTGATGCGGGATATGTCAGTGAGCAGGATTTACTTTAACCATTCTACCTAACCAAGTCGCTCATGCGTAAAATGTAGGTCACAGACAGCATCTGTAGCATGCATTGTTGGTGTCATCCCAAAATGCATCATACATACCAATATGGTTGATGTGGGACATGTCAGTATGCAGGAATGGACTTTAACCATTCTACCTAACCAAGTTGCTCATGCGTAAAATGTGGGTCAGAGACAGCATCCGCAGCATGCATTGTTGTTGTCATCCCAAAATGCATTATACATACCAATATGGTTAATATGGGACATGTCAGTAAGCAGGAATGGACTTTAACCACTCTACCTAACCAATTCACTCAGGCGTAAAATGTAGGTTACAGACAGCATCTGAAGCATGCATCATTGTTGTCATCCCAAAATGCACCATACATACCAATATGGTTGATGTGGGAAATGTCAGTAAGCGGGAATGGACTTTAACCATTCTACCTAACCAAGTCGCTCATGTGTAAAATATAGGTCATAGGAAACATCTGAAGCATGCATTGTTATTGTCATCCCAAAATGCACCATACATACCAATATGGTTGATGAGGGACATGGCAGAAAGTGGGAATGGACTTTAACCATTCTACCTAACCAAGTCAGTCATGCGTAAAATACAGGTCACAGTCAGCATCCAAAGCATGCATTGTTGTTGTCATCCCAAAATGCACGTCAGTAAGTGGGAATGGACTTTAACCATTCTACCTAACCAAGTCGCTCATGCATAAAATGTAGGTCAAAGACAGCATCCGAAGCATGCATTCCAGTCATCATCCCTAAATGCATCAGGCATACCAATATGGTTGATATGGGGCATGTCAGTAAGCAGGAATGGACCTTAACAATTCTTCCTAATCGGACGCCGACGCCAGGGGTATCACATAAGCACCTCACTTCGTGAGGAGAGCTAAAAAGTTAACACCTTGCCATTATGTCTACATTCTTTTATAGAAAGTCAGGGTTATAATGTTTACAAAATATGGTACTCATAGAAAGAAGTCGCAAACCAAATATGAACATCTACCACTAAAAGACCAAGTCCTAAAAGGCTTTATTTTTATATGACTGCAAAAATTTTGTGGTCAGATAATGGTATGGCGCTATAGTCGTCGTAGTCGTCAAGAGTCATTGTCTGTAGACACACTTGTCTTTGGTCAATAACTTAAGTTTCAGTTAATCAATTCTTATGAAATTTTAACATAATGTTCCTTGGTATAAAAGGAGGGCTGGGATAATCTTTGGATTTTGTGGCCCCTCCTGTTTTTATAAAGGGGCCAAAAAGGGCAAAAAAGGGTGTTTTCACAAATTTGGCTGTAGAATTTTTATAAATGATCAGATTTTGATTTGGTTTCCTGGGGAAATTTCCAATCAGTTGTATGCCGAAGGATTTCATGTCTCATGATCCTTTCATGAAATATATGGGCCCAAAAGGGGCAAACCTCAAAAATTATATTTTTTTAAATTTCTAGTCCGATTTTGATGCATATGTTTTCAATGGATTCTTAATGAAAAGCATTTTACTATTAAGATTTTAGATAACTTGTGTCTGCTTGGAGCTATAAGGGGCCGAATGGGGCCAAAATCGCAAATCTGCAGATTACCTTAAATTTTTATTTTTCATCAGATTTCGATTGGATTTTTTCTTTAGATAAGCTTTCAGTAGTATAGCAACAGACTATTTGTAGCTCTTACGGTTTCCTGGTTATAAGGTGTTCAAAGGGGCCAAAATTGCAACTTTTCAAATTATGTAAAATATTTATTTTTTATGGGATTTAGATGGGATTTTTTTCTTTAGATTCCTCTTGTTGTATGCTTTTGGTAGTATTCAACAGATTTGGCTTATCTCTTACTGTGTCCAAATGTGTAAAGGGTCAAGTGTCGAAATTGCAATTTTTGAAATTGTGTAAAATTGCTATAGGATTTCAATGGGATTTTTTTCTTTTGATGCATGTTTATGTATGCTGTCAGTAGTATGTCAACAGATTTAGCATTTATACTATTAGTTTCCAAGCTTTCGGTCATCAAAAGCATAAAAAGGGCTGATTTTAAGTTCCCTACAGTGTGACCAGCTAATTACCATAACTCTGTCAAAAACAAGTAATGACCCTAAAAGATGTCTCGCCCGTCCCTGCTGGCCTCTACATTGATGTGAAATCTAAGTGAACTAATCAGAAAAGTGAACATGCTCACTAGACTGTGAAATTGAGGTCAAGGACAATAGTCACCTGCCAGACTGATATGTACTACCCTACCAAATATTATCAACCTACCACTTCTAGTTATTGAGAAATGGACTTAAGCAGAAAAACTAAACATGGCCACTAGACCGTGAAATTGAGGTCAAGGACAAAATTCACCTGCCAGACTGACATGTACTACCCAAGACCAACCTACATACCAAATATTATCAACCTACCACTTCTAGTTATTGAGAAATGGACGTAAGCAGAAAAACTTAACGTGGCCACTAGACCTTGAAATTGAGGTCAAGGACGATAGTCACCTGCCAGACTGACATGTACTACCCAAGACCAACCTACATACCAAATATTATCAACCTACCACTTCTAGTTATTGGGAAATAGACTTAAGCAGAAAAACTTAACGTGGCCACTAGACCGTGAAATTGAGGTCAAGGACAAAAGTCACCTGCCAGACTGACATGTACTAAAAAAGACCAACCTACATACCAAATATTATCAACCTACCACTTCTAGTTATTGAGAAATGGACTTGAGCAGAAAAACTTAACGTGGCCACTAGACCGTGAAATTGAGGTCAAGGTCACATGACGTTATGTCCGTCAGGTAGCACTCGATTAGTACTACCACTGGACCAAATATGATGTTCCTACATCAAAGGGTTTTCAAAATATCCTGTATTAAGTAAAAGTTAACGCCGTCGTCATACTTTGTACGCCTATGTCTCGCTTTCCGCGACTTTCGTCGCGGGCGAGACAATTATCGACCGAGGCTAATTTTCGAACTTGAGGCATGAGAGTGCTTACAAAAAAGTGTGACGGACAGACACACAGAGGCATGGACACACAGCATTTCTATGTTCCCGCTCTGCATTGCGGCGGAGGACAAAAAGTACCCAGAATACATGGAGGTAGAGTAACTAGAGGCTCAGAGACTGAGCCTGTATCGCTCACCTGACAAAATGCTTCTATGCCATGCATGACCAAAAAAGATGTATTTACCAATGAGGTCTAATGTAAAGCTATGTTCTCCATTGGCACAAGTGTTTTTAGTCTAATCCTATTGAAATGAGCCATCTTTGTAAAGGACCTTCCATACACCATTCCATCATAGTTTAGTTAAATTTGCTTTAATAGTTTCAGAGAAGATAATGAAAAGTAGTTTTCACATACCGCCCTATGATGTTCAACTATGTTCTGCACTGGAGGCCATGTTTTTTGTTGGATCGAAATGAAATGAGCAAATTTTGTAAAGTACCTTCCGTACATCATTCCTGTAAATTTGGTTGAATTTGCTTCTGCAGTTTCAGAGGAGAAGATTAAAATGTGACTTTTCACGTAGGGTCCAAGGTTAAACCTAAGTTCCGCACTGGCGGCTATGTTTTTTGTCAGATTGAAATAAAATTTGTATTCTTTGTAAAGGACCTCTGGTACATCATTCCTGTAAAGTTTGGTTGAATTTGCTTCAGTCCTTTCATAGGAGAACATGAAAATGTGATTTTCCTGAATAGGGTCCAATGTTAAACCATGTTCCGTGCTGGCGGCCATGTTTTTTTGTCAGATCAGAAGGAAATGAGCAATCTTTGTTAAGGACCTTTAGTACATCATTCATGTAAAGTTTGGTTGACTTTGCTTCAGTCGTTTCAGAGCAGTAGATGAAAATGGGATTTTTCTCATATATTCCAATGTTAAACCAAAGTTTGGACTGGCGGCCATGTTTTTTATCGGATAGGAAAAAAATAACCAATCTTTGTTAAGAACCTTTAGTACATCCTTCATGTAAAGTTTGGTTGACTTTGCTTCAGTCGTTTCAGAGCAGAAGATGAAAATGTGATTTTCCCTTAGGGTCCAATGTTAAACCATGTTCCATGCTGGCGGCCATGTTTTTTGTCAGATCAGAACGAAATGAGCAATCATTGTTAAGGACCTTTAGCACATAATTCCTCTTAAGTAACATCCTTCATGTAAAGTTTGGTTAAATTTGCTTTAGTGCTTTCAGAGCAGAAGATGAAAATGTGATTTTTCCCATAGGGTCCAATGTTAAACCTAAATTACGCGCTGGCGGCCATGTTTTTTGTTGAATCGGAACGAAATGAGCAACTTTGTAAAGGACCTTCCATACATCATTCCTGTAAAGTTTGGTTGAATTTGCTTCAGCCGATTCAGAGAAGAAGATAAAAATGTGATTTTCCCATAGGGTCCAATGTTAAAACATGTTCCGTGCTGGCGGCCATGTTTCTTGTCGGATTGGAACGAAATGAGCAATCATTGTTAAGGACCTTTACAACATAATTCCTGTGAAGTTTGGTTGAATTTGCTTCAGTGGTTTCAGAGGAAAAGATGAATATGTGAAAAGTTTAACGGACGGACGGACGGACGGACGACGGACGCCAAGTGATGGCAATAGCTCACACTGACCCTTCGGGTCAGGTGAGCTAAAAATGTGATTTTTCCCATAGGGTCCAATGTTAAAACTAAGTTCCATACTGGCGGCCATGTTTTTTATTGGATCAGAACGAAATGAGCAATCGATGTAAAGGAACATCCATTCATCATTCCTGTAAAGTTTGGTTGAATTTACTTCAGTTGTTTCAGAGGAGTAGATGAAAATGTGATTTTCCCATAGGGTCCTATGTTAAACAATGTTCCATGCTGGCGGCCATGTTTTTCGTCGGATTGGAACGAAATGAGCAATCTTTGTTAAGGACCGTAACTACATCACTCCTGTAAAGTTCGGTTCAATTGGCTTCAGCCGTTTCAGAGCAGAAGATGAAAATATGTTTTTTCCCATAGGGTTCAATGTTAAACTTAAGTTCCACACTGGCGGCCATGTTTTTCATCGGATGGGAACAAAATGAGCAATCTTTGTAAAGGACCTTCCATACATCATTCCTGTAAAGTTTGATTGAATTTGCTTCTGTTATTTCAGAGGAGTAGATAAAAATGTGATTTTCCCATAGGGTCCTATGTTAAACCATGTTCCGTGCTGGCCCCCATGTTTTTCATCGGATTGGAACGAAAATGTGATTTTCCCATAGGGTCCAATGTTAAACCTAAGTTCCACGCTGGCCGCCATGTTTTTTACTGGATCACAACGAAATGCGCAATCTTTGTAAAGGACCTTCCATTCATCATTCCTGTAAAGTTTGGTTGAATTTGCTTCAGTGCTTTCAGAAGTAGATGAAAATGTGATTTTCCCATAGGGTCCTATCTTAAACCATGTTCCGTACTGGCGGCCATGTTTTTTGTCGGATCGGAACGAAATGAGCCATCTTTGTTAAGGACCTTAAGTACATCATTCCTGTAAAGTTTGGTTCAATTTCTTTCAGCCTTTTCAGAGCAGAAGATGAAAATGTGATTTTTCCCATAGGGTCCAATGTTAAACCTAAGTTCCACGCTGGCGGCCATGTTTTTTACTGGATCAGAACGAAATGCGCAATCTTTGTAAAGGACCTTCCATTCATCATTCCTGTAAAGTTTGGTTGAATTTGCTTCAGTGCTTTCAGAAGTAGATGAAAATGTGATTTTCCCATAGGGTCCTATCTTAAACCATGTTCCGTACTGGCGGCCATGTTTTTTGTCGGATCGGAACGAAATGAGCCATCTTTGTTTAGGACCTTAAGTACATCATTCCTGTAAAGTTTGGTTGAATTTGCTTCAGACTTTACAGAGCAGAAGATGAAAATGTGATTTTTCCCATAGGGTCCAATGTTAAACCTAAGTTCCGCGCTGGCGGCCATGTTTTTTAAAGGATCAGAACAAAATGAGCAATCTTTGTAAAGGACCTTCCATACATCATTCCTGTAAAGTTTGGTTGAATTTGCTTCAGTGGTTTCAGAGGAGTAGATGAAAATGTGATTTTCCCATAGGGTCCTATGTTAAACCATGTTCCGTGCTGGCCGCCATGTTTTTCATCAGATCGGAACGAAATGAGAATCTTTGTTAAGGACCTTTAGTACATCATTGCTGTAAAGTTTGGTTCAATTTGCCTCAGCCTTTTCAGAGCAGAAGATGAAAATGTGATTTTTCCCCTTAGGGTCCAATGTTAAACCTAAGTGCGCGCTGACGGCCATGTTTTTTATCGGATCGGTACAAAATGAGCAATCTTTGTAAAGTACCTTTAATACATCATTCCTGTAAAGTTTGGTTGAATTCGCTTCAGTGGTTTCAGAGGAGAAGATGAAAATGTGATTTTTCCATAGGGTCTTATGTTAAACCATGTTCCGTGCTTGCGGCCATGTTTTTCGTCGGATCGGAACGAAATGTGCCATCTTTGTTAAGGACCTTTAGTACATCACTCCTGTAAAGTTTGGTCCAATTTGCTTCAGCCTTTTCAGAGCAGAAGATGAAAATGTGATTTTTCCCATAGGGTCCAATGTTAAACCTAAGTTCCGCGCTGGCGGCCATGTTTTTTATCGGATCGGAACGAAATGAGCAATCTTTTTAAAGGACCTTCCATACATCATTCCTGTAAAGTTTGGTTGAATTTGCTTCTGACAGTGGTTTCAGAGGAGAAGATGAATATTTGAAAAGTTTAACGGACGGACGGACGACGGACGCCAAGTGATGGCAATAGCTCACACTGACCCTTTGGGTCAGGTGAGCTAAAAATTTTATCCAAAGATAGCAATAATAAACAAACAGAATAATATTTTAATCAACAGAGTACATCCTTAAGAAATCAAAACTTATTTTCATCTTTTATTTTTAAAAAGATAGAATCTGTGGTTTAGAAAACATTGGAACTCTTCCTGCAGGCTAAAGAGGTTTATTTGCTATTTCAACAGAAAAAAAAGATCTCACACTTTCATAAATATCAAAATTATAAGCTTTCATTAAAATTTAAGACTCTGCTGTCAATGCTGGCGGAGAATTAACTCTTTGTTCTCCGACTGGTCCATTCTGAACTAACTTATCCTTTGAATCATGTGTATATGAATTGTCACGCCTGGACTTTTTGCTTGCCTTTTGTGGTTCATTTGCTGGGTTGGTAATATGATTTGCCTCTATTGCTTTCTTCTGAGCTCTTTGCTGCCGCGTGTTCTGCGCTACTGCACTGACATGCGGATGTAATTTTATAATGGATCCAATAGCTTTTGTTCTTCCTTCACGGAACACCATTTTCATATCAGTTTTTAAATATTCAGGATTTTTTATAAATCTAAATCGCACATTAGCTTTATCTCCAGTTCGTAAGTGTTCCTTTGTCATGTGAACTATTGTCGCTGTCTGACGAACACTACCAACATGGACTGAAAATGGAAAACATTTCATGAGGTCTTCTTAGTAAGTATATAATTTGTCAAGTCAAAAGATAAGCATTATAATCTGCATGTAAAACAAGAGGCTCTCAAGAGCCTGTATCACTCACCTGGACCATGGCTGACATAGATAAAAGGCATTTCCAATAGGAAAAACAAAACATAAAATTTAGCAGAATACTTTTTTTTTTTCTAAAATTACAGTATTCTTATTTGGTTTCCATAGCAACTGAAAGATCCACCATCCATTACAACCTATTCATTCAAAAAAAATTTGGGCAGGGGTTCCCCTTATCATAAAAGTAATACATATTGCTGAAATTAAAACATTCAGACCACATTTCAAATAAAAATTCAAAAATTTGGGCAGAGGTTTCGCTTAAAATCAATAGGGCCAATGTTAAAACTATGTTCCAGATGGTGGCCATCTTGGATGAGTAACGGACCTACCAGATACATTTTTGGATGGGACCACCTAAGAACAATTGTGGCTTAGTTTGGTTATAATTGAACTAGTAGTTTCTGAGAAGAAGTTCTTTGAATGTGTTTTCCTATAGGGTCCAATGTTAAAACTATGTTTCCCGCTGGCGGCCATCTTGGATATCGCGTCGACCTGAAAAACCCCTTTTTGTAAGGGACCACCGAAGGACTATTGTGGCCAAGTTTGGTGCCAATTGGCTCAGTAGTTTCAGAGAAGATCTTTGAATGTGTTTTCCCATAGCCTCCAATGTTAAAACTATGTTTCCCGATGGCGGCCATCTTGGATATCGGGTGGACCTGAAAAACACCTTTTTTGTAAGGGACCACCAAAGGACTATTGTGGCCAAGTTTGGTGCCAATTGGCTCAGTAGTTTCAGAGAAGATCTTTGAATGTGTTTTCCCATAGCCTCAAATGTTAAAACTATGTTTCCCGCTGGCGGCCATCTTGGATATTGCGTGGACTTGAAAAACACCTCTTTTGTAAGGGACCACCAAAGGACTATTGTGGTCAAGTTTGGTGCCAATTGGCTCAGTAGTTGCAGAGAAGAAGATCTTTGAATGTGTTTTCCCATAGGATCCAATGTTAAAACTATGTTTCCTGCTGGCCGCTATCTTGGATATTGGGCAGGCCTGAAAAGCACCTTTTTTGTAAGGGACCACCACAGGACTATTGTGGCCAAGTTTGGTGCCAATTGGCTCAGTAGTTGCAGAGAAGAAGATCTTTGAATGTGTTTTTCCATAGGGTCCAATGTTAAAACTATGTTTCCCGCTGGTGGCCATCTTGGATATTGCACAGACCTGAAAAACACCCTTTTTGTAAGGGACCACCAAAGGATTATTGTGGCCAAGTTTGGTGCCAATTGGCTCAGTAGTTTCAGAGAAGATCTTTGCATGTGTTTTCCCATAGGGTTCAATGTTAAAACTATGTTTCCCGCTGGCGGCCATCTTGGAAATAGCACAGACTTGAAAACACCTTTTTTTGTAAGGGACCACCAAAGGACTATTGTGGCCAAGTTTGGTGCCAATTGGCTCAGCAGTTTCAGAGAAGAAGATCTTTGATTGTGTTTTCCCATAGGATCCAATGTTAAAACTATGTTTCCCGCTGGCGGCCATCTTGGATATCGCACAGACTTGAAAAACACCGTTTTTGTAAGCGACCACCAAAGGACTATTGTGGCCAAGTTTCGTGCCAATTGGCTCAGCAGTTTCAGAGAAGAAGATCTTTGATTGTGTTTTCCCATAGGGTCCAATGTTAAAACTATGGTATGTTTCCCGCTGGCGGCCATCTTGGATATCCCACAGACCCGAAAAACATCTTTTTTGTACGGGACCACCCAAGGACTATTGTGGCCAAGTTTGGTTCCAATTGGCCCAGTAGTTTCAGAGGAGAAGATCTTTGAATGAAAAGTTTACGCCGGACAGATGGAGGGACGACGGACGGACGACGGCAGACGGACGGACGACGGACGCAAAGTGATGGCAAAAGCTCACCCTGGCATTAGCCAGGTGAGCTAAAAAGGGCAAATAACTGAAAATTTAACAACTTTATATAAAATAGCTACATCAAGACATTATCATTATGCATTACAGTTAAACCTTTCTAAACCTAACCCCAACAAAACCGTAACCCTGTCTAAACCAAACAGCATGTTAAGACACCTTTTATTAATTTCTATATATTTTTTACCTCTGTAAACTCAACATCTATCTAAACAGAACAAATTCTTCAGTCCCACAGGAGTTCGGCTTAGACATGTTTCACTGTATTCTTTTTTTTTTATAAAACTTTTAACATGTATAAGTTTACACATCTCACTATATATGTTTAAAGAAAACAACAGAATTTCACTCTTGGTTTTGATAATCTGTACAAATCTGACAGGTTAAACAAAATTGCAAGTGTTTTTCTGACATGAAGACAACACTAAAGTGTCATAACTTATTTTTTTTTGCCGCCATACCATAAAGCTACAAAATATTACATATGTATATTTGTGTATTAGGGAAAAACACCTACACATAGACCATGTAAAATTAATTAAGCAATGAAGTGATATGGAGTAAATGCATATTAGACAAGTCTCTACAAATACATGGTAAAACAAAGTAATGGGAAAATGCTTTTATTGTTGTTCTTCATCTTGAAGTCACCATGAGTTCTTCAATAATGAGCTTTGCTCATACCTCATAATTCTCTGCTTCTCAAACAACTGATTTTTGAGGGGATTTTAACAGCTTCACAATATAATATTTAGTTTGAAATTCATGTTAAAAATTATATTCTATACATTTACACTTGATGAAAATATTGCACACAACCCTTAAAATCTAGTTAGTCTAAAATAAGCACACATCTCATGTCTAAGATTCCACCAGTCCCAAATACAAGTTTGAATTTTGAATTTCTGTACCACTCATGCCTTTTTACAGTAAATACTTAATGTCTTACCCATTGCTTGGTAACGGACGCTTATTGTTGTTGGATGGTGTAATACTAAAACTTCAGATTCAAATTCCCAGCATGCCTTTGGTTCTATCTTCGGTGATACCATTACCATTCCCTTCCTTATTGTTGATCTCTTGATCTGAAACATTAAATATGGAATAAGTACTACACAATAAGTAAAAGGTGAATTTCTCTTCTTTTAGTATTCCTCATTTGATTAAACATTTACTCAGAAACTCATTACCAGTACTTTATTGTCAAGTGCTTCTAACAATTAACCACCTCTCCAGTAATACTTGGAAACTCCAACATTAAACTCATGAAATCTACCACATACCCTTGACAGGAATCAAACTATTGCCATTTGCAAACTAATAATGGGTTCAGATGTTAAAAAAAAAATTGAATTTGCATTAGTCAATTCTAATTAGCTGAATTTGCACAGGAAAACTGATGTCATGACAAAGCGAATTGCAGTTTAGATTCAAAACGCATCATGTCCCAACAGCAACTGACATTAATGCAAATTGGACATTTACAACTTAAATAAGTCAGTTCCGATTGGAATGCCAATTCCTATTTGAATTGAGAAAATGGCATGAAGATTAGGGTTTTAATTCAAGTTGAGTATGAATTCAATTCAAATTAAATGTACGGAGTGACAACAGCATAACTGCATACCTAAGATACACATTTTATTATTTTTTTTATTTCAAAATATAGTGTACTTCCTTTGAGTTTAGTTTCATCCAAATCCTGCCAATGGTTTAAGAGGAGTTGCACTAACGAGATAATCTGTGCAGATGGAATTGATTGAAAGTCAAAGTGGAATTATCTCCCCCTTCCTGGTTTTGGACAATAAATATATTCCATCATACATATTTCTATATAGTGACCTTCTTTTGTTTTAAGTTTCATCAAACACCTTCCATTCATTCAAGCGGAGTTGCATTTACAAGAAGAGTGGACAGACAGACAGACAGAGGGAAAAACCAGAGGCTCCCAGGAGCCTGTATCGCTCACCTGGCTTTCAGTTGCCACAATCAAGATAACATTGTAAGTTATACAAATGAACTTCAGTCCCTCAAACTTTGGTAGTTCAAACACCATCAATATCTTGAACTGTATTTTAAGTCTTATCATGTTTTACTATATTTCTTTGTTGGGCTTTTTTGACAAAAACGTTCTTGCTAAGGACCACTTTTGACACATGTTTTGAAGTTGAGACATCATTTTGTAAATGGAAGTCAACAACAATTTTCAACACCATATCTTTAAGTTACGACATCAATATCTATTTGGAAACTAAATTTCATTGAAATCAGACTATGTTGAATTTTTCTGCCTTTTTTGTGGCCATTTGAAAATGGCACTCAACAAACAATTTTCAAATCCGGTTTTGAAGTCGCAACATCAATATCTATATAAAAACCAACTTTCATTGAAATCGGACAATGTTGAATTTTCCCGCCTTTTTTGGCAGCCATTTTGAAAATGGCAGTAAATGAACACTTTTCAACGTTGCAACATGAATATCTATTTGGAAAGCAACTTTCATTGAAAATGGACAATGTTGAATTTTCCTGCCTTTTTTGGCGGCCATTTTGAAAATGGCGGTCAAGGAACACTTTTCAACACTGGTTTTGAAGTCGCTACATCAATATCTATTTGGAAACCAAATTTCATTGAAATCGAACAATGTTGAATTTTCCCGCCTTTTTTTGGTGGCCATTTTGAAAATGGCAGCCAACAAACAATTTAAAACACCAGTTTTCAAATCCACACATCATGGCAAACATTTTATCAATTTACACTTAACCTTCATCTTCTATAGTTTTGGAAATAAAAGACAAAAATATGAAAATTTTGAAAATTCCGTGAAAAAAGGGCAATAACTCCTACAAGGGTTTTTGGATTTTCTTCAAAATTTCAGGGTTTGTAGATCTTGACATGCTGAACCTTTTTGCAATACACACTTGACCTCTATCTGTTACACTTTTTGAAATAAAAAATGCACAAATTTTGAAAATTTTAAGGAAAAAGGGCAATAACTCCAAGACGGGTTTTCGGATTTTCTTCAAAATTGCAGGACAGGTAGATCTTGCTTTGCTGATCATTTTTACCCAATGTCAGATTTTAAATATCTGTAATGGTTTTTGAGTTATTTGCAAAAAACAGCAATTTACCCCTATGTTCTATTTTTAGTAACAGCGGCCATCTTGTTAGGTCTTCGGACTAATCGAACACAATTTTGAAACTGCATATCCCGGTGATGATTCAGGCCAAGTTTGGTTATAATTGGCCTAGTGCTTTCAGAGGAGAAGATTTTTGAAATTGTTGACGGACAGACGCACGGACGACGAACGCAAAGTGATGGCAAAAGCTCACATGGCCTTTTAGGACAGGGTGATTCCCATATACCCCCTTAAGACTTCGTTTTCAGGGGTACAATCACATATCTAATAGTTCATATAAATTAAGTTAAATTTTATCTCTAAAATCTGAAGCTCATGTGTAAAGACATTAGCATGTTGTCAAGAATGGTGAATAAAAGGATATGGAGAAAATGCACATGAGACAAAGTCTCTACAAATACATGGTAAAAAACAAGCAAAGGAACAAAGCTTTTATTGTTGTTCTTCATCTTGAAATCTTATGTACAGTTTGATGGGCGTTAGCATCTTCTTCTTAAAAAGTCATCAACCATTAAAAATCCAATGCATTACAGGGCATATTTACTGAGGGCTATTCCATTTAAAATTCCCACCTAGGGGTGGAACACCAGTTATTTTTTTCTGTTGGTGGTGGGTAAATTTCTATTGTTTCCTAATACAATGTAATAGAGTAACTATATATTTATATTTTTTTTTTCACTTTGTGGGGGGGGGGGGGGGGGGGGTATAAAAATAAGTGGCGTTCCACCCACTGGTGGGAATTTTTACTGGAATAGCCCTGAAGCATACCTTTGGTTTAAGCCAATTTTACATATGAAAGATTGTGATGCATATTCTCTGCAGAAACTTAATCTTCATAGTCTTGACCTTTACTTACATGCTTTAGTTCCATTATCCTTTATCAATAGACAAATTTGTACCCTGAAAACATTTATGTGCTGACTCTACCATCCTGACATTTGACCATGGAGTGTATAAAGCATCCTCATTCAATATATATATGAAACAGGAATACAATGTCATGGTTATATACATGTATAGAATGGATCCCTCACACAATCGGTAGTATCTTTTAAGTCAAAAGTATTCAAATTTATAAGCTTATTGTCAATGGAGTCTTAAGAAGTTCTTCTATAATTCAAGGAATGGTGCAACCAAGCAATAACAGTACATTATATGAATATAAAGGGGAACTCAATCATAGATTTGACGGCAAAAATGCAGCTTCAGTGGACACGTAGCAGAAACTTTTTGACTGTCAAATCAAGAATGACACCCCTGGACATCCAAATAATGTACTGTTATTGCCATTCCAATGCAATTCGGCAATTTCATGTCTATTTTGATTTAAAGTAGTAGTAAGTGGACAAGGAACCAGACTAGACAGGAAACCTGCTTTGTCAGAGGCATGTACATTGTGCAATTGATGGTCTGTTTTGACTAATCAAATGATCTGTTACATAAATATTGCTTTGGAATATAAATTTGATATTGAGAACTATTTTAGCCTTTACCTTCTTGAGTGCAAATGAGGCTGTTTGTCCCCCTTTGACTTCTTTCACAGGCATTCTCTTTCTATGTATACTCTTGACTGCTATAGGCTGAAAATTTCCTAGTGCATCTGGTCCCAGCATTAAGTTATCATTGATTTTAATGGTGCCTTGTAGCAGAGTACCTGAGACGACTGTTCCTACACCCTAAAAATAATATAAACATGCACATTTCATAATAAAGGGCTACGCCGAGCGCAGCATGTCGTCCACTGAAATCTGAAAAAGTGTAATTTAAAGCGAGTATGGACAAACGAAAGAGCTTGACACAATAATTAGAAGGACGCAATAAGGAGATTGACCCAGAAATTAGCTGGACACAAACTAGGGAAAATAAAAATTAGCCCTTATGACTCCTTATGATTCCTCTTTGACCCTTTATAGCGCAGAAACGGTAAGAGCTACGCCCAATCCATTGACATACTGCTGAAAGCTTATATCAAGAGGAATCCAAAGAAAAAAGACCATCAAAATGCGATGAAAAATAAAAATTTTAGGTAATCTGCAAATTTGCAGTTTTGGCCCCTGTGAACCCTTATAGCACGGAAACAGTAAGAGCTAAGCAAAATCCGTTGACCTACTACTGAAAGCTTACATCAAGTGGAATCCAAAGAAAAAAATCCCATCAAAATCCGATGAAAAATAAAAATTTTAGGTTATCTGTAAATTTATGATTTTGGCCCCCTTCGGCCCCTCATAGCTCGGAAACGGTAAGAGCCACGCCAAATCCGTTGACATACTACTGAAAGCTTACATCAAGAGGAATCCAAAGAAAAAAATCCCATCGAAATCCGATGAAAAATAAAAATTTAAGGTTATCGGTATATTTATGATTTTGGCCCCCTTTGGCCCCTCATAGCTGGGTAAGGAAACAAATTACCAAAAATCTAATAGTAGAGCGCTATGTAAATTTTTCATAAGGAATCCTTTGAAAAAAATTGCATCAAAATCGGACTAAAAATAAAAAATTAAATTTTTGAAATTCGCCCCTTTTGGGCCCCATTTATCTCGTGAACGGTACATGCCACGTGAAATCCGTTGGCATACTCCAGTTTGGAAATTTTCTAAGGAGTTTACTGAAAGAAACCCCATCAAAATCCAACAAATAATAAAGATTCTACAGTCAAATATGTGAAAACACCTAATTTAACCCCTTTTGGCCCCTTTTTTTAAAACGGGTAGGGCCACAATGACCAAAACTTACCCAAGCATTCCTTTTGTGCTAAGGAACATTGTGTAAAAATTTCACAAGGATTGATCATCTGGAACTTAAGTTATTGGCCAAAAACAAAAGTGTCTACAGACGACAACGACAACGACAACGACGACGACGACAGCACCATACCATTATACGACCGCAAAAATTTTTGCGGTCGTATAAAAAAAACAAAAACAAAAACAAAAAAACACAAAATACATGAGATATAGAACATTAGGAGGTTTGTATGAACCCTAACAATTACCAACTTTACAGAGGTCATCTTCATTATGAATGCTAAAAATAGTCCAAATTCAATAACTTCTGTGCAGATTGTTCAATCAAAATGGTAGTAAAGTATGCACACGTCATGACAATTATAGAACAAATTTGTCAAGTGGTTTCTAATGAATTGCTTCATCAGTTTTTTGATATTATAAAATGTTGAAAATAGTCAACATTACTTAAGGTGGTACGGGGTCTAAAAACTGTCAGATACAATTTTCTGATATTTTCATGATTTACACTTTCTTACAAGAGCATACAAATATAAAATAAAAATTGGGGTCAATGACCATATCAGCCTGAAATCTGTCATGCCAACTGCAAAATCAACTATTTTGGTTAAAATGATAGGGAAAAATTTTAAAAAATTTAAAATATTTTGATTACATCAGATCGATTTTTTTAAATTTGGTGATTTGGTCATAAAAAAATAATTTATTGGTTCACAGGCCTTCCCTCATCTAGTTTGAAGCTTGAAAAAAGCCCCTCATTCACCCTATTTTTTGCCATTTCAGTAAAATTTAAACAAAAAATCACCTCCCTCACTACATTTTTGGTGGTTTTTACAATATAAAAGACTGCCTCATCTATTTTTTGGCAAATAAAAAGATAAACAAGAGCTGTCGCCAAATGTCAAAAGTCAAAGTCGAATTATCTCCCCTTCCTGATTTCAAAGAATAATCATATTCCTACATGCACATCTACATATAGTATTCTTCCTTTAAAAAGTTTCATCAAAATTATTCAAGTGGTTTAAGAGGAGTTGCGCTTACGAGGTAACTCATATATAGGAATCAATGAAAAGTCAAAAGTCGAATTATCTCCCCTTCCTGGTTTCGGACAATAATTATATTTCTTCATGCACATCTCCATATCGTGTCCTTCCTTTGTGTAAAGTTTCATAAAAATCCTTCAAGTGGTTTAAGAGGAGTTGCGCTTACAAGGTAACCCATAAAGAACACATACATAGGGAATCAATGAAAAGCCAAAGTCGAATTATCTCCCCTTCCTGGTTTCAGACAATAATTTTATTCCTTCATGTACATCTCCATATAGTGTCCTTCCTTTGTGTAAAGTTTCATTAAAATCCTTCAAGTGGTTTATGAGGAGTTTTGCTTACATGGTAACTCATACATAGGAAATCAACGAAAAGTCAAAGTCGAATTATCTCCCCTTCCTGGTTTCGGACAATAATTATATTCCTTCATGCACATCACCATATAGTGTCCTTCCTATGTGTAAAGTTTCATCAAAAACCTTCAAGTGGTTTAAGAGGAGTTGGGCTTATGAGAAGTGTGGACAGACGGACAGACGGACGGACAGACGGGCGGACAGACAGACAGACAGGGTGATTCCTATATACCCCCCCAAACTTTGTTTGCGGGGGGTATAAAAACCAGAGGCTCCCAGGAGCCTGTATCGCTCACCTGGGTTTCAGTTGCCACAATCAAGGTAACATTGTAAGTTATACAGTTGATCTTCAGTTTCTCAAACTTTCGTAGCTCAAACACGTCCTATATCTTTAACTGTTTTTTAAGTCTGATCATGTTTTACTATATTTCTTTATTGGGCTTTTTTTACAAAAAAGTTCTTGCTAAGGACCACTTTCGACACCAGTTTTGAAGTTGAGATGTCATTTTGTTATTGGCAGTCAACAAACATTTTTCAACATCGGTTTTGAAGTCGCAACATCTATATCTACTTGGAAATCATATTTCATTTAAATCGGACAATGTAGAATTTTCCAGCCTTTTTTGGCGGCCATTTTAAAAATGGCGGTCAACGAACAATTTCTAACATCAGTTTTGAAGTTATGACATCAAGACCGATTTGGAAACCAAATGGCATTGAAATCGGACAATGTTGAATTTTCCCGCCTTTTTTGGGGGCCATTTTGAAAATGGCAGTCAACAAACAATTTTCAACACCGGTTTTGAAGTCGCAACAT